>PVLA01013231.1:0-22599 GCA_004027455.1 Hydrochoerus hydrochaeris
AGGATACTGGGTTTCCTTGTTAACATCTGCCACCAAAATGTGGAGGGTCCTCAAAAGCAAACAAATGCCAAGATGACCTGCTGTTACACAGCATTAGTGAGAAGTGCCTTGCTATCTGTTCTAAGCCAGATCTGCAGAGTAGATTATACCAAGACAGAAATTATTAGTCAGCAGCAGCCCAGTTCTCCAAGGAGTCCTGGGTTCCTCAAGATTACTAACAGCCCAGGAGGTTCAATGCTGTTTCACCCATAGCTGGCAAAGCCTCGTGGATTAAACCTCTTCTTTGTAAGAATTCCATGTTTTAAAAATGAGCAGTATGGCAAAGCTGCTAAGAAAATAATAATGGATCACAAACACCATAATTTGATTAGTGAACTTAACCATTCAAGGCCTAGAACTCAAGTTCTACAATTTATTTTTTCATCTCTCCACAATTTAAATAACTCATATGTTACCCACTGTACCCCACTAAGTGATTTTCTCCTCTACACAAGTCATGCAGCCTTCTTACTTCTTGGAGGAGCTTCATTACTCTGGTCACTATGCTTGCTCTGTGCTCATCCTTTGAATAGAACAACTCGATTTCCAGATGATCATGTTTCTACCCTGATCTGACCATCTCAGTCTGAACCACTCCCTAGCGTCTTTATATCACTTATTGATTGTCTATTTAAAACATCACAGCATTTCCTTTAGTGTTCTTCCTCCGAAGATTACTTGTGTTGTTTCATAAGCTCCTGTGATCAAAGGGGACTGTCCTCCCAGAGACTGTGCCTTCAAAACACCCTGCAGCCAGAGGACAGGACGTAGAGGAAAGGCTCCTTGCCCAGCGGTTGATGGGCTCAGCCTGCACGGTAGAAACACCTGGCAGAGTCACTTATGTAGCCATGGAGTTAGCATGGAATTAGGCCCTGCTGCCTACTCCCCAACAACTAGCCGGGGACAAGGCTTAGGGTTAACACTGACCTGGCTGGGGTTGTAGTTCATTGGCTCAGCACCTGCCTGGCAGGTGCAAAGTCCTGAGTTCTATTCCCAGTACTCATCAAAAAAAAAAAAGGATTCACCATGACCACCCCACCACATGCTGGCCCCAGCTCTCAGTACTTAGCAGATTATTTAAAAACACACTTCCTTTCTACAGTCTGTGTACCTCATGAGCTCTAACTGAAAGTTTTGTATCAGATCACCTGAAGCATTAACATATGAGAAAAATGACTGTTTACTTTTGGTGGAGCACCACACTAGAACTCAGAGAATACACCCTCCTCCACTTAGATGTGAAATCTGATAGGAACACTACCTGCTGTTCCATATCACTGATGCGCCTTCAGATTCTCACCTGCTTTCCCCTTCAAGTGGGCAGCAGCAAAACCATCAGTAATCAGAAAGCAAAGCAATGCAAAACAAACAACGACATCCACAAAATAGAAGAACAGCTATACAAACACCACTGCCTTCCTAACAGGGAAGTGGTCTGCTGCCAGGTCACACATCTCCAGGGTGAAGAGCAAGTTGGCAAAACACCTCCTGGCAGGAAGGGAACAGGGAAGGCCTTTCCTAAAGTGGAAGGAATGCGGCTGCAGCTCACATCCCCTGACAGAGCATCTGCCCCGGCCTCAGCCTTCCGCTGCTGCCAGCTGTGTCTACCCAGGTTCCCATGCTGAGAATCGGGAAACTCAGCCTGGCTGCAGAAAAGACTGTGCTCAGCCCCTCCAATGCTTCAGGCTCTTTCCTGATCTAAAACATTTGGAAGGGAAAGTCCTTCAATTACAACTTACTAGATTTCTGCCTCTATGACTGTAACCTACTTCCTATGGATTTTACTTTTTGAGAAGGTAAAAGTATTCCCACAGACACATGTGTAAATGATACAGCAAGAGGCAAAGGGACCAGGGTTTCTGTTGAATGAAGCCCTCATAGGTCAGTGCAAATCCTCTTTGTGCAATAACAAGAGAAAGGACAAGGAAAAGTAAATTGCAGACTGTTCTCTCACTCTGTGGACCATGTGTTATGATGAGATGTCATGGGTTTTGAGAAGTTTGTTGAAAACACAGAAGGCCTGCATCCTTCTGAGCTTATGTAGACACAGTGATCAGCTTGTTCCCGAGGGGTGAGTTCCCATGAACTCAGTGACCCAAAGGCTCACATTTATTATGCCGTTGTCAGTCACAACGCAGGAGCTCCTTTGGGTGTAAATTGTCAACTATTTATGGCACTTGGGAGAAAAGTTTTTTTCCTTCTGTCTAGGAAAGAGATTTGTTGTTTGGAAAATTTTGCAACATGGAAAATCTTTGGGATTGTGATCTAGAAGTTAGAGTTTGTATGGAATTGATTTCCAATCTTCATTTCTCCTGAATAGCTGCCTGGCTACAGGTTCATGAGGCCAGGTTTCTTCTATACCTTAGAAAGTGTATTAAAACCATTTTACAATTTGCTTGTCTCTTTTAAAATAGTCTCAGTCAACGTGAAAATCATTCTTTCTGGATACATCAGCATTAGAAGGGTAATTCATTCAGTTATTGATTCTGTACCCTGCGCAGAATAATGTGTTAGATGATGGACCGGAGAAAGTGGAAACCATTGTAGATTCCAGTTGTGGTTGTCAGAGTTGACAGCATGCTGTCACAGAGACCTGCAGGGCTCAGCCCAATGCAAACTTTCTAGTACTCCGGCCAGTTTCTCCTTACCTGATTCATTACTGTCTTCTCTTCCTCCAGTGACTCCCAGAAGACACTTTCCAAGGTACTATTTCATTTCTTATTATCCAAATCTATTTAATTGCTCTTTTCCCAATCAAGAAATCTTTTCCACCATCTACCTTAGATTTAGGATGCTTTGGCTCCTTCCACTTGCTGTAGAGGGATTTTCTTGTCAGTTTCTTCTGCTTCTTTCTTGAAAAACGCCAATTTTAAGCCTTAGGTTTCCCTTCTAATGCACACCCTGAAGTAACTCTGTCTTGGGCAGTCGTGTAGCCCTCTCACAGAAAGGCCACGTGACCAGGCTTCTGTTTCCTCACACTGGTTCAGACGTGGAGAGCATCAGCTTCTAATCTCACCTCTGGGTGCTTCTTCCTGATTTTCCATCACTCTGGTGGCCTTGCCTTATGCCAGTCATTTCCTGACCAGATCCATTGTTTTCTCACACTGGCCCTCTCTCCTCCTCCCCTCCAATTCCCCCATCTCTTTTTCCTATCACCTTCATCCCCAACTTCTGAATATTTGCTCAGCTTGGACTTTTAGGAACAAGGACAAAGAAAACCTAAGAGAAGAAATTTTCTGGGACCAGGGATATAGCTTAGTGGCACCAGCACCTGCCAGGCAAGCATAAGATTGTGAGTTTGCTCACCAGTACCAAAACAAAACAAGAGAAAGAGAGAGAAGAAAGTTTCTTTTTCCAAAGGCTCAGGCAAGAAAACAGTTGATTTTTTTCAGGAACCCAAAAGGGTGAGATTTTAAAATCCAAAGGAGGCAGAGACTACTGTTAAAAATAGCTTGCTCTGTGGCTGCCCCTTAGAAGACAGTGACAGTGAAGAAGTCCCAGGATGGGCAGGTGCCTGACCTGCTGTGGGTGTCCCCTGGTGTTCATGCATGCTGACTGCTTTGTACACACTGGGTGGTACCCAGACAGCCTGGGCCAGTGTGTCTGGAGGAATATGCAGGTGTTCAGATCAGCCCTCCCGCATTTTAGAAATCAGTTCAGCAAGCCAATAAGGGACTGCATTCCTACCTTCCTGGAGGAAAGGGAGTTTCCTTTGTGACCACATCAGAACTGACCTAGTAATGGCACAAGAATACTCGTCCATGGCCTGGTGCTTCTAAGCACCTCAAGCGAGCATACCAGGGATGGAGGCCCAGGATGGGAGCAAGGGAAAGTTTCCCAGCAACTCGACCCAGGAAAGCTGGTTCAGTGGTTCATTTCTCAGGAATGACCCTAAAATCATGAAAGAGCAAATGTGTTCATTTATATGAGCATTGTCCTTTGCAGACAGTGTGTTTGGAAGCTTTATTCATATATTCATTGCTTGTACAATTTTATTATAGCAGATAATTTGGAACACTTTTTTGTTATTTGGAGAAAAAATTACATGGGAAAATTTTTGGATGAAAAAACAAAAGTGACATTAAAGAACTGTCATCTTTCTCTTTTGTTAATTATTGGATAAATGAAGGCACAGTTTGGACAAACACAAGTACTTTAAAGAAGGACAAAAATGTAAACCCTAGAGTAACATGATCTAAGAATATTTGTCAAAGAGGTCAAAATAAAAGTACATAAAATACTATAATGGCGAATTTTGTACATTTTATAAGTCCTAAGCCCCAAGTGATGATTTGTGTAATTTATAGTGTTTGATGCGATGAGATTAAAAGATACAAGAGAATTTGGACAGACCTGCTGTTCTCTTGTTGGAGGATGGGGTCACATGTAGTATGTGAAGATGTGCACATGTGGGGGCTACTGGAAGCTCACAAGAGCTTGAGCTTCTTTCCTTTCCTGTCCTCTAGGTTTAGAAATATCCTGGGACGGAGACAGCTTTGTGGAGGTCATGGCTGCCCCTCATCTCAAGGGCAAGCTGTGTGGTCTCTGTGGCAACTACAATGGACATAAACGTGACGATTTAATCGGTGGAGACGGGAGCTTCAAGTTCGATGTGGACGACTTTGCTGAGTCTTGGAGGGTGGAGTCCAACGAGTTCTGCAGTCGACCTTGGAGGAGACCAGTGCCCGAGCTGTACCAGGGGACAGTGAAGGCAAAGCTGCGAGCCCATCGAGAGTGCCAGAAGATCAAGGCCCGGGAGTTCCAGACCTGCCACTCCACGGTGGACTACACAACTTTTTACCGGTAACCATAATGTTCTGGGGGAGGTGTGGATCACAGATCAAGGCAGGACTTGACCTGGGGACAGAGTGTACCAAATCTCCTGTCATGTAAACAAGACCCCACAGTAAACATCCCCACCTCATTCTGTCCAGCTGCTGATCTTGTCCTGAGTCCATCCCACACCATGACCAAGGTGGGAAACTCTAGGAAGTGTTCCAAGGTGGGCTTCTCTATGGAATTCTTGTTTTGGAGATCTGCAGGTCTCCTGGGTAGCTAATGACATTCCAGAGGTTTTTCTACATTTTTCAGCTTGACTTTTAAGATTGAAGAAGTCTTCCCAATTTCTGTCCTAATCCTCAGAGGTCTAGGAAAGCATGGTTTGCTAAAGTAGATGCTCCAGTCTCCATGGCTACCTGTAGGTATTTGAGTGAGCTTAGCTATTCCAGGTTGAGGAAAATCCCAAGTCAGCCTGCTGGTCTACCCCAGACTCAGCTGCATATGAAAAATGAGGATGGAAAATGAGGATGAGAGTGGCCTCGGTTTTTGGCCAACATGAAACTTTGTTTCCAGAGTCAGGACTGTAGAAACAGGACTGAGGTTGGAGGAAGGACCCTCAGTAAGAGAAAGGATCCCATGGTTTTTTCTAACTCTGCTTAGCCCTTTCCACTCAAAGTCACATGCCATAGAGGAGGCCTGGATCTGACTTTCATGCGATGACATTGTACTTGTGGCTGATGGGTCTGGCCTGGCTGTGCTTCCATTTACTACACAATCCTGTGACCCCAAGAGCTATGGCTGCTGACAGCTGTAACCGCAGTGAGTGTGGCATGAGCTGAATACAGCCCAGCAGGCCTCGTTTAAATGCCTGTGCATTTTCAAATTAGGAAACTCCGGTGGTCTGCAACCACAAGAGGTTATTTTTACTCTTTAATTGCCACCATTTGATTTCCCCAAGGCTCATTAAATGTGATCTTTCTTTTATTTGCTCTTTGGACTTAAAACATAAAGTTCTATAAAGGCAGCTCCAACTGAGGTGGAAAAAGGCATGTCCCTGACATTGCAGATCCCTAAGCACAGCTGCATTTGCCAGACTCTTTGGCTCTGAGTCACTCATGGAACTCCTTCAAGCCATCTTCCTGTTATAATTTGAATTCTTGGGTTCTCTTCTTTCTCCTCCTGGTGCCACCTCCCAGATTGGCCCTACTCTTTTTCTGTTCCAATTGAAGGATCTTTTAAAAACATTTTATTGTGCGTGTATGTTCACAATGCATACTAGTTACATCCATGTTGGGGATTTTGTACATGTATAGAGCACATCTTGAGTATTTTCAGTCCCTTATTGTGAGACTGATTTGAGTGTCTGATCAAGCTGAGCATCATTTGCGATCTGCACATTTTCCCTTGAGCTTCACTGGAAATGGGCGTAGTGGTAACATGCCTGTAATCCCAGCAATGGGGAGGCTGAGGCAAGAGAATCATAAATGCAAGACCTTGCCAGGTGACACAACAAGTTCAAGTCTGGCTTGAATTACATACTGAGACCCTGTCTCAAAGCATTGCAGTCTCCCAGGGCTCAATACCCAGCCAGGACACAGAGCCTTGAGCAAGGACCTAAGCTCTTGGAACCTCAGTGAGCCTGTCTGTGATATGGGGATAACCAGGGACTGCTTTGCAATGCTGACCTTTAGATCCGGTGAGGGGTTACTCTTCATACCATCACTTCCTCCATGATCAGTGAGCTGATCAAACAGAGTGAGGCCACTTTGTGAAGCTTCCCAAATCTCTAGTGCAGATTTAGATGGGACTCTTCTTTGCTTAAAGTAGGACAGAATGACACTCACTGCAGGGGTGAGCACCTTTCCCAAAATCTCTATTTCTCCTGCTTTTGGTGAACTGATCAGTGTTATGATCCCAGGACTATAGCAGGAGTGTGATGAGGGCCTTGACAGAAGCCATGAGAATAGCTTCACTGCTCATGAACAAAGGGAGTTGAATCATCCAGTGACCTTTGATCCCCTTCTGTCCTTCACAGTGGCACAGTGAAGGTCATTTGTTGGGTCAGGGGTTTCATGTATCCACGGGGACAGCTCATCAGCAGTCTCTAGGGATCTCCGTGCAGAGAAGCCTAGGATGGTATGTGTGGGGAGGTGGGCTTGTGCTTGGCAAGTCATGGTCTGGGTGATGGCAGAGGACCTTTCTGCCACCCACCCCTCTACCCTGGAAAAGACAGAAGCACTCAGGAGGGCAGTGCTGGAGAGCTCTGTTTCCCCTGTACCTGCTGCTGGAGTCCTCAACTTCTACCCACCCACCCAGATGGATGCATCCTCGGGCGCTGGGAGAGGGGTGGTCTGATTGTTCTCTCCAAGCATACTTGAGGCAGGAGAAACAAACCAACAAGGTGCAATTCAGAATGGCACCTCTCGTCTCAGAGGGATCTGGAGAGGACTGGGTCTCTGGGTTTCCAGGGAGATTGTGAAGCTCCATAGGAGAATGAGCCATGGGTGGGAACCAAGCTGAACCCATCCCCACTCTGTCATTTTCTAGCCCTGCAACCCTGGCAGCTGCTGAGCTCTGGGTGCTTTGGTCTATCAGAGCCACTGGGAAGGGCTGCTACTCTGTGGACAGGGAGGTGCTGCTGCTAGAAAGAGGATTTCCATGTGCTACCCACCACTATTCCCACCTCTCTGTGGGGACTACATGAAGTGTGTGCCCCAAGTGCTGGTTACCTGTCTGATCTCTCATCGGGAGAGCAGATGTGATAGATTCCCACCAATGAAGCTCCAGAGCATTTGCACACATGCGCCTGTTCCCTCTCATGACAATGAAAGGTGTGGGCTCAGTCAGGATCGCATTGCAGGACTTGTTTTCAACTTAAAATAAAAAGAAAAGAGCTATCGTGTGACATCCCACACATGTAATTCTTACCTATGTTCTAAGTCATTGGTAGGATTTCTAAATGAACTTGAACATATGATCAGGACCAAAGGCTGTGGCATATGCTTTACAAGTCATCAAAAGATTAGTGCTGCCTTGATGCTGAATGGCATGTACATAAATAGTAGTGGAATTGTATTCCAGTTGTTGTCCCTTCATTATTCAGAGAAATATTTGTAACTTGCTTTAAAGACAAAGAATAAAGTAGTGTAAGGCACACTCAGCCTTCTACCCCTGACCCTGGCCACATCCGAAAGAGGAAAGGAGCAATTCTGCCAAAAGGCTGGCATTTTGGATTCCTTAACCATACACCACCTTCCACAAGCAGACTGCATCATGGATATGAGACAGTGCTTTTCATGAGGTCAGAGTAAGAATTCTGATTTCTCTATTTAGAGTTTACTTTTGAAATGCCTAGGGCTTTTAACTTTCACTTTATTTTGCTGTTTTGCCTAGTTTAACATTTTAAATAGTAAACTGTCATTATAGGAATACTTGGAAAGCTATCACTTTGTAAATGAACAAGAAGGGCCAAGGATGTAGCTCAGTGGCACAAGTGCCTGCCTGACAAGTACAAGGTCCTGAGTTTGATTCCTGGTACTATGTAAAATAATATAATAATGTAAATGAAAAAGAAATGAGTGCATATTAGTCAACAATACTTAACTTTTGTTCTTCCAGGACAAAATTTTAAGCTTTGCTATCTGTGTTTACTCATATCAGTTTAACCCTTGTTGGATAATTTGATAAAAATTTGATATATAATCAAGTTCTTTTAATCAGAATAATTTACTTTAGTGAATCAATCGAATATGTTTGAGTTTAAAATATTTTGATGATAAATCAAGTAAAATTACTACCTGCTGTTTTAATACTGTGTCCTAAGCTTAGGTTGTGCTAGTTTACTTTTCCTTACATTAGACAAGCTTCTTTAATAATTTCTGCAGCTAACAATTTCTCCCCTGGTGTATGATGAGCAGCAGGTGGGGTGGTATCCTGCAGAGCAATGGACCTGGATCACTTGGTTGTGTGCTCTAAGGAGACAGCGTTGTATGTCATCCAGTCTCTTCTCTCATTTTTACCTCCTCTCCCAGACTCAGGTTCTTTCACCCTGTGTCTGAGAGGCTAACTGAGAAATCTGGAAGAAACTTCCCCCACCAACACACAGGGGTTTTCCCAAGGTCCTCAGCACCCTGTGCCCACTTACAGCCCTGCTGGTCATTTGGGACCTAGGCAGGATTCAGCATGGAGGCCAAGACATAAGTTACTAAGAAAAGTATGGAGATGCTTGGAACATCGTTTATCCACATCTATAATCCTGTCACGGTTAATTTTTCATACTGAAGAGATCAATATAGTCCTTTAAAGAAGATGAAATAGAAGACAGGCTAACCTGGAAGAGGGTCTGAGTCCATCCTGGGTCAGAGTCTACACAAAACCACCCTCACTGTGACCCACCGGGGTGGGGGTGTCCTCTGACACCCACCCAGGCAACTGTGTGCATAGAACTCATCTATGTCGCCACACTCACATCTGCAGCTCAGGGTAGGACACGATTCAGGCTGAAATCACAAGGGATGCCTGGGACAGGGAACAGCAGTAACCGGCGTGGGGCTGCAGCTGTCCTCCGCAGCATCCCAGTGGCATCCTGGGCTGCAGCTATCTCCTCAGGGCCACAGTGTGCCATGATATTCACTGGGTGTCTCCAGCTGGGAACCCTGGCCCAAGCCTTTGGTGTCTACTGGGACTTGATCACATGCACCTGTACAGAGACCTCTGGTCTACAGCCCTCACAGAGGTCTTAAGTACTAACAAACTTGCTCTTTGATTTCCCCACAGATTGGGACAGTTAGGAATGGCCCACAGCTCCCATCCTGAATCCCATTTTTAAACTTTTTAAATAGCCCTAAGGCACAAACTGTCACTGTCCAGTGAGACACCTAGGAGCCTCGAGATCCCCAAGCAGTGGAAAGTAGAGACCAGACAGTTTGGGTGAGGTTAGTCCTCTACTGTGTGACCTTCCTACCTGAAGGCCAAGTACAATTTCAACTTGATGTTGTTATTTTAGTTTGAGTTTATTTTAACCACAAATGTTCTAGAATCCTGCGGTGGTGTTTTCTCCTAAGATTACCTTTTAAGCTGCAATTAGAGCTTCAGTAGAGCTTCATTCTGCATCATGAAGCTGAGGCAGATGTGAGTAGTGATTTCCTCATATCCCTGTGGAGCTCACTGAGCAACCACAGGAGGTAAGGATTCATTCCAGCTTTTGGAGCTGACAGACACTGACCTGGTTCTCTGTGAGAGAACGTGGCATGGACTACAATAGCTGCCTTCTAACTCTCCTGTCTATCAGGCTCACACCTGCCCTGCTTCTGCCATAAGCTTCAGAGAAGAGTCAATTATTTCCTTCCCTTCTTACAACTTTCATGGATCACCTTCCATCCACCCGGTATTGTGGCAGGTGTGGTACCTGGGTACCAAACAAAAGTGACAGAGGTGTCCCTTTAGAGAACACAGCAGATACAGAAAGAGAGGCCACTCTCTTCTGCATACCCTTAGGGAAAGAGGAAGAAATAGGGTGGTGTGATGGGGGACTGGTGGCAGTCAACTTTGAGTTGGGTGGGCAGGAAGAACTTTCATGGAGAGCCCTTCTGTGATGTGACCACTCCTGTGGCCAGGTACAAGGCAGAGAGGGCAACAGGCTCGATCTTGGCAAGAACAAGGCCTGCTTGAGGCCCAGAGTGGAGACCACCATGGCTCATGCTGCTGGAAGGTGGTGGGCAGTGTGTGTGGAGTTGTGAAGTACACTTACAACCACACTGCCCTGGTGGTCTTCTGAGCAGCTCCATGTGCAAATGGTGGCTGTTGGGCAGCAAGTTCACACCTTGAGGGCCTGGATGATGTCTCAGGAGTTGAAGGGAATGATCAAAGGGCCCCAAGTTGCCATGCAGACCTGTGACAAGGACAGTATGAGGCACTCTTCAGAGTCTCAGCCATACCCGGCCAAAGGCAAGGTTCAGTCGGACTGGTTGCATTACTGATATTATTTCACTATTCTGAAATAAAAGCCTGCTTTGTGTAGGTTTCAGAAGGACCTGTGTTATCTGGGGCTGGTAGTGGAAGAAATGTTTTCCTTTTACTTGCCATGGCCATTTCTGGACCTTTTGAAAGAATTTTTTCGTATCTTGTGCAGGATTTGCTACTTTTTCCTAAAACAAACAAAACAAAACCAGATGCTACTTTGAAATTAATTAAAATATCCACAGTGTGCCCTTTCTGACTTATTGCGTGTGATAGAGTAGTGGGAACTGGATAGGAAGGTGAAGCAGGTATGGCTAATTCCGGAAGATGGAGACACAGAACTAAACTTAAAAATGAGTGCACCCATCCACCGTGTGCTGTGCGGGCTGAGGTGGAGGGGGACAATCCAAGTGTCCTGATTTGGTTTTTTTAGAAGGAGAATATGAGGGGAAGATGTTTCATGCATTGTAACTTTCTTGATGCCTCTCTTCATCATCTCCTTAAGTAGTGATGTGAGCATCACGTAATCTTCCTGTGATGACCTGAGGTTAACATTGGGGTGTCAGCTGCAGGAGGGGACTATGGATGGGAAGAAAGCTTCTAGCTCTATTTGGTGTTTAGTTGTTTTTGTTATTTTTTTTTTTTGCCATAGCTTTGTCTTGCCCTGCTTCCTTCTCTTCATCAAATGGAGAAAATAATACTGTCTGATATTATTTGCACACTAGGTGTTACTGTGTTCTCACAGAAGACCCAGCATTCTCACCTAAGAAAACATTGCACGAACTTTAGGCTGTGGACTATTCCTTTTATCCTTTTCCCGGTGGTTATCAGACTGTTCCTTTTATTGTTTTCCCGGTGGTTATCAAACAGGTCTGGACCAAGCTTGTGACCCATTTTATCAATTGCATACAACTCCAGGCCATGCATTTTATTTTTAAAGTTCATCACAAACCTGGTTTCACTTTTCTCTTTCCTGTTTTCCTCATTCCCTAGATTTCATTTTATTCCATTGTGAGTATAGCTTTGTGTGCTGACTAAAATTATTTCTGGAATAAGTCAAGGAATAAGTGACTGTGCTCATGGGCAAGGGATCTGACACCTCTGAAATTCCATTCTTTCCATTTCTGTAGAGATAATGTCGATGCCCAGAGGTTCTCATAAGGCTCAATGAGGTCTTCATGAATCTCAGGCCCAGGAGTTCCTCTCCACTGTCTCTGCTCTTCGTGAGGGCAGGACAGCTGCAGTTTCAGCTTGCCCCTTGGAAAATCAGGGTACCTCGAAGGAACCAGTGGTCTTCAGAATCAAGGGCACCTCTGGGTATCTGCTGAGCCTGGTTTCCCTCCAGCCACCTGAAAATGGTTGTGTTATGAGCCTGCTTCATGACTCAGTGAGATCCCATGGTCAGGAGCAGCACTGAGCGAAGGTCCAGCTGCATCATGGGCTTCTCAGGAAAGGCTCAGGGCTGGGCTGGGTCTGATGGTCACCCAGGACTCTGCTCAAGTCCCAGTTGACAAAAATTAAAATCCAGTAGGGATTAGAGGTGAAAATGGAGGGAGACATTGGCATTCCTAGATGCTATGACACATTCTCCTGGATTTGTATGGAAGTCTAAGGCTCCTGTCTTCCAGAGAACATGGGATGTGGGTGTACTATCTTCACAGGGCTGGGAGTGTAGGCTGGGAAGCAGCCAGGAAAGTGAGACCAGGAGCATCCGTGCCCAGGGAGCAATGTGCTGATGAGGATGTCCTGGGTGGGTCTCAAACCCTACTCTGTCAAGGAGTTGCTTCCTGGGAGGTGGGATACACAGCTGAAACCAAATGCACATGGAGAGTTTAGCTGGAAGAAAGAAGAAAGAGGACATGAAGAAAAATCTAGCTGTAGCAGACTGCACAGTCAATGCCTGGGAGGCCAGAGAGAGCCTGGCCTGGGCAGCAGCAGAAGGGTGTTCTGTGGGTGAGGCCTGTGGACAGTGAGTCCAAAGCAGAGGCAGAGCCAGGTCCTCACAGTTTTCCACCCCAGCACCCATCAGACAGGAAAGGATGCACTGTGGTGTCTTTCTCTGAAACTGGGAGCACATTATCCTGGGCAACTGTTCTGTGAAGCCCAAAAGCATTGAGTCACTGTTTATGTATTTTCTTAGCCTGTGAACATACCTGTGATACACCTCATGTGTTAGGTCAGCAGTCCTTAAATTTAGCATGAACCAGAGTCACCTATGGAGCTGATCCAGGGGGTCCTGGTGAGGCTTGAACACTTGGCATTTCTAACCAGTTCCTGGGGGCTATATCTAGAAAACCACTGCCCTGAGTAGTGGGATTGTAGAAAGAGCTGATGCAAGTTCCTGGGGGCCTCAACAAATTTAATTCTCTGAGACTCTGCTTTTACAAAGGTGTTTATTTTAATGATGGAAATAGATTTCTTTTGTTTCTCTATAGTCAGTCTCCTAGGGAGATGAAACCCATAATGAGTCCATGTATGAGAGGCTTAGAAGCTAAGCACATCCCCACCTAGATCAAAGTGGCAGTTTCTTGGTGTATAATTTTAAAGTGCAGGTCCCAAAGTCAACCATTTCTTTAAAGGATGCTGGTCTTACTACTTCCTCGGTCATAAGGTCACAAGGTCATGACCTGGGGAAGTGCTAGACTTGTTCAGTTGGGTAATTATGAAGCAGAGTCAAAGTTCTGGTCACTGAGGTGCTTCCCACAGAGAGGCAAGCAAGGGGAACTGGCTGGTAGTTTTTGGATGAATTACTCAGCATCTTGCAAGTGAAGAGGGAGCAAACACTGGCATGACACTGCTTTGCCTCAGGATGGAGCTCAAACCCAGTATTTCTGGGGTGGCAGGGCCTCCCCAACATTCCTCCCCCATGTGCAGGCCAAAGAGGCCCGGAGCTAGAAGCCCAAGTCTCCAGACCAAAAGCAGCCCACAGGCTGTGTCTGTGGAAATCTACTTCCTTTTTCAGGGTTTAGAGTTTTGTCCATGGACAGGAAGAATAGAGGAATAAACACTTTGATAGGACATTGGGAAATCCGGTGAGGATACTGGAATTAATAATTCTTTTGCTCAGGAAAGAGCTGCTCTTTGTGATCTGTCCTGGCTTACTTAGTGTGTGGAGTTTAACAAGAGAGGATGGAGCTGCTTTCTCCATCACACCCCAGCAGATGACCATGTGTGAGCACAGAGCCCAGATGCACCGAAGCTGTGCACAGCATATGGGCCACAAACCCTGAAAACTTTTCCACATGAGAAGGAAAGCAGGAAATTACAGTTTTCATCTTGTCTTCCTGATTAAAGCCAGGGAGCAGAGATGGTGAGCTGATAGGGACTGAGATTTTATAGACATCTGAGGATTATTGATCTGAGTAGCAAATATGAACTGAGAGAAATCTGAGGTCAGAGTGTACCTCAGGAGGAAAGCAAGGATCAGACTCTGAGAGAACATGGACCCTATGCCCTCTAGATGGCAGCTCCCAGCCCTTGGGGACAGGAGGTAGCAGCCGTCATAGTTGAGCACATGTCATTAAGGGCCTGCACCTTGAGGAGGTCAGGTCGGAGAGTTATCAGCACGGGCAGTGCTGTAGCAGGTGGTGACAGCTGGCAGAACCCCATGCTCATTGTGCACCCCGAGGTGGGCCAGGGCTCTGAGTCTTTCCTTCCTGTGTTAAGGAGGAATCCTTCCTTCCCCCTCTTCCTCCCTTTCATCTTTTTCTTCCTTCTTTCCTTCTTTCCTTCTGCTGGGAAATGAACCCAAGGCCTTCACTTTGGCACTAAGCTACATCCCCAGCCAGCCAGCCAGCCATTCATCTATCTGTCTATCTGTCTGTCTATAATGTATATATTAATTTATCTATCTGTTCATTTATTTATTTGTCTGTGAGTTAAGGTCTAAGTTACTAAATTGCCCAAGGAGCCCTAGAATACTTGATCCCCCTGCCTCAGCCTTGCAGAATGCTGGGATTACAGATGTGTACCACCAACCCTGGCTTGTTGGTTGAATTTTAAACAAATCAATTTCACCTCATTGTTCTTTTAAAGATAAACATACTGTATGGGTTTCCAAAGGTGGTCTTTCTCCAGCTAATACTTTATGCTTCTCGTGATTGCTACGTGCTGATATGTGGCCCCACTGTGAAAGATTGAGTTCATCATGGGTCTGGGATCTTTAATTCTGATGCTGAGCTTTAATTCTGATACTTTCAAGACCATTTTCTCTGTTTCCATCTTTTTCCTGCCTTTAGAACCTGTGTAGAAACTGCTAAATTTCTCTGACTTGAGAAATTTCTAAGAAGAAACTGACTTCTGTTCACCTCTTACTGGCTGTGTTCCCACTGGATGTGATGCTCATTACTTAGTGGTTCCTTGTTTTGCAGAGCCCTCGAAGCACTGAGATCCTGAAGGGGGCTAAATCCCCCTTCTCTACATAGGACTGCTCCCCCCTGTGTGCCTGCAGAAGGGGTTCTTCACTGAGGGCCCAGGGGCCTGGGCTGAGGGATCCTCTCTCTTCTCTCTTCAGCTCCTCCATTGTACTTTCTGAGCCTTGTTAACTCCAGGCATGGAGCTGTGGTGTGATCAGATCCAGCTCCCGTTTTCATGGAGTTGGTCATCTAGTGAATAAGCTGGAAGTCAGTCCTCCCAGACAGACGTGTCCCATGAAAGAGACTTCTCCCCTCTGTGCACGGTCAGGAACATCTGCTCAATAAGAAGGTCATGGAGAACTCTGGAGTCCTCCTCCCTCTTCTGCATGGTCACAGCTACTGGCAAGTTACACAGACTGGGGTGAGCTTTTCTGCCCCAAAGACCCTAAGACCTTATCACCCTCATTGGTTCTCCTTAGGTCTTGGAGCCATCTCTAAAGGAATCATCATGGCCGTGAAATTAGACGAGTTATTTTGTTCAGACAAGGGAGCCTGAAATTTCAGCAAGCAACAGGCTCCTCTGGAGAGCAGGTGAACATGCGGAGTCTGAGGCAGCAGGCCATGGGTGAGTGTGAGAGTTTCTAAGGACCCTGCTTGGAGAATCCCTAGCCCTGACCAGGCCAGGCGTCCTGACCACCATGGAGAGTGGGAGAGAGCTGTTCTCTCAGCGCCCTTCTGGGTGCTCTTGTCTAAAGTGGGGAACAGGTGCTTCCATTTGTTCCTGCTCCAGAGTGATCATCCAGCCCTCACTTAACCTCCACTCCCACCAATATGGGATGAGTGATGTCCGTGCCAGGGACTCTGCAGTGCTCAGGGGACACAGCCCCGATCAGGACAGTGTCTGTATCTCCCATCACACTCCAAGAGGGGCAGAGGGGCTGAATGACAGCATCACAGGGGCTACACACAGGGTGTTTTCAGCGCCACAGAGAGCCAGCAAGGAGGAGATGGGGAGGAGCCCCAGTTCCTGTTTGGAGTCATGTGGTCAGTGAAGACCTCTCAGGAAGGCCAGCTGGAGCTGGACCCTGAAGGAAGTGGGCTGAGCCATGTTCCTCGGATTTACACAAAAAATGCTTTGGCTCAGATTGGAAATAACTTGGAGAGTTTGGAGCATAACCAAGGTATCCAGGACCACAAGAGTAAAGGGAGAGAGGAGGGTGAGGAGCAGCAAATGTAAGCTTTGCAGGAGGTGGGGAGGCACTAGGTTCACCATGAGGAAGAACATGGGCTCCGCGGGGGCCTGAGGTCTGGGGCAGAGGCTTGGAACAGCACAGGGCAGACCTGGTGGTGGGGAGAGAGGACTCTGACCTCACATCTGATTCATGACCAGCTACTGCCAAGCCTGAGTAGGGCTCTATGTGGACCTGGCATCCTGTAACCCTATGATTTGAAACTATTCACTTTGCGGAGAAAGGGCTACATCCCCTCTGTCTTCTACCAGACCCTCTTGATCCCAGCCTGAGTTCCTTTTTAGCTAAGTCTAGTGGGAGGCTGTTTTCCTCCGCATTGAAACTCCCTCGCCATCACAGCAACTCCTAACCCAGCCACTGACCCCATTCCTCCTCCTCGAGGCAGAGGGTAAAGGGGACTCTGTTATTGAGGTTTGTCTAGGAGAAAGTTTTGGAAACACACTGATTTTTTTTTAAATACCTTCTCTTCAAACAAGAACAAAAAAGTGAAAAAGAAATCTGTTTTCAAATCCAGGCATGTTAGCAGCCAAGTGAAGTTTTGCCAGACTGCTGGAAGGAGGCTGCTGGGGGACCTTGGAGAGATGAATCATAAGGCTTAGACTCACAGGAAACACAGACATGAGACCCAGGCAGCCTGCTCCCAGGCCAAGCTTGCCCGAGGGTCCCACCTCATTTTGAAGCCACCCAGGGCCTTCTCCTATGCCCCAAAGCATCTAAGGGCTTTGTCCTTCATGGGCTCAAGTGTGCACCCATCACTGCATCCTGGCATAACTGAGGTTCTGAGATTTCCCAGCCTGCCTGCATTCTCCATGCATCTGCCACCCTGAAGTCATTTGGTGCTTTCTGAAGAGTGTACCATTATTTCCATTTCCTGGGGTCTGCCAGGACTGCCCTGTCCCAGCCCAGTGTAAGGACCATTTCTTTCTGGATGTCTTCTCCAATTTAAATTGATGGTTCCTGCCCTTCTTTCAGATACTTTGTCAATCATATTTTATTCAGGGAAACCCAGTTTGCCACAAAGGACCCCATCAGCAAGGTCTGGACTCACCAGGCATAAGACAGTCTGATCTTTGGCATGAGTCTAGTAATTTTTCCAGTGGTAAGTGGAATCATTTTCAACCTGTATATTCTTAAGTGAAGATAGTCCCTTTTAACTTTAGACTATGAGACAACAGTTTATCACACAAGATTGTATGCAATCCTAATGACAGTCAGCTGTGTCCTCTCAATGTGTCCACTTTGCCTTGAAGTACATAAGCTGACAATTTTCCACATGCACTGGGGACCCTGTTTCATCCAAGCCAGCCTGAGAAGCATTGAGCCAGTTCTCTTTGCTGCCCTGTAGATTAGGGGAGCAGAATAATCAGATTGCAGAACTATTTTCCCCTGGTGGACTTGTCTACACAAGGTAAATAAGCCTTGGTTCACATTTAGGGGTTCAGTGTCCCAGCTCCCAAAGCCATCTTCAGATGAGCTGCTGGTCCTAGCAGAACAGTCCCTGGGCAGGCCTGAACCTGGATGTCATGGACCAGTGGGTGTGCCTTGTGCCAAGCCAGGGGCTCCTTTTGGGCCTAGGTGGAGATAGCAGATGTGATCCTTGGTAACTCTGCTGGGCCAAATGGGAGTCACTCAAGAGAAAACTGCCTTGGGAAACCTACCCTGCACTCCTACATATTTCTATTGAGCTTTATTAGGAAAGATTGTTCCCTTTCTGTGCTTGGAAACTTCAGGCATGCTGGACTCCATCCAGCCTTCCCACCCTCTTCAGCCAGCACAAGCTCTGCTGGTTATTAAAGAAATTATACTTGCACCCCTTTCTCCCCACTGACTGCCCACAACATTGGGCAACTGCCCCAAACTTTCCTTGTCTACAAGATGGGATGGAGAGGCTGCTAGTGGCCTCCAGGCCCAGTGAGACAATGGGGCCCAGGGATAGCATGTGAATGAGACTCAGACAGACCCATGTGTGTCTCTGTCTCTGCTGCAGTCTGAGGAGCTGACCTTAGCTGCTGGCACCAGCTCCTTGAGCCTGCACTACAGCCATAGACTCCTGTCCCCTTTGCCAGAGCTGTCTTAATTAGATTTGTTTGTTTGGAGGGGGGGTTGAGACCACAGTCTTTGCACCTAGCTAATTCTCTGGCCCTTTTTATTTTTACTTTGAGACAGGATCTTACTAAATCACTGATTTGCACATGCAGGCCTAGAACTTCTGATCCTCCTGCCTCAGACTCCTAAAGTACTGGGTGACAGGCATACCTACTCATACCTGACTGTCTTCCAGCTGCTCTGCCTGGTGAACCCTCTCCTGCCACCAGAAATCTGAACTGGATCCCCCGAAGTTAGATGTGGTTGCTAACCCAGCTGTCTAGCTTCTTGTGCAGTCTGTAACCTGAATTCAGGTCTCCTGTTGTTCTTTGTGCTTTCCTTGGCTTATTTCCCATATCCTCAATGAGAAGGTATAAGTGCCATAAAGCTGGGGACTTGCTCAACATTACATTCCATGCATTGTAACTTGAGTCTCCTTGCACTGCTGACTCTCAGTAGATGGTGTGACACAGGAGAGGTTCCTGGAGATGCAGAGGGAATCTTTTCCTTGCACAGCTCTTTTTGCAGCACCCAGGAGCAGTAGATATGGTAAAGCTGCGTCTCCCTCTGCACTGGAAGAAGCCAATTGAGTCACCCAGTTAACTGAGCAGCGTTTTCACACTCATTTGTCACTGTGTCCTCTGGACATGAGGAGGCTAATTCTCACAGACTTTGAGTTCTGTCTCCATGCGCATCTGGGGCTGACAGCCCCTGAGACTGAACTGAAACATTGACAACTGGCTGAGTAAAACACTCAGAATATTATGAAATTTGGACTTTAGGTTTTTTCAGAAGTAAAATAGATATACCAAGTCAGGCCCAGGTGTTTTTTTCCTTTCTTCTGGAGTCTGGTCTTGAACAGCAAGTGGGGACAGCTCTCCATGTTCTAAGGTTGCCTTTCCAGTGGGATTCCTTTACATTCTGTGTCATGTAGACCCTTTATCTGGTAGTAGTCATATGATGTATGAGGTTTGGTGGTTGTACACCTTTTGCTTTTGGGGGGTGCTGTGGTTTGGTGCAGTGGCTAAAAGTGAAGGCCGATCATCATCATTTGGACTCAACTCCTGGGTTTTTCCTTAGTACATGTCATTAAACAATGACCTAAATTTTGTAGGCCTCGATCTTTTTATCTATAAAGTACAAAATAATATATCTTATATTCCTAAAATAATGTAGCTGTTAGATGATATATTTAACGTATTTAGTACAAATTCTAAAAAAAGTAAATGTTCAACGAATGTTTGCAATTTAAATTAAATGCTGTATAATCAGATTTTTAAAGCAGAGATAAAGGAGTAACACAAGACAAAGTAAACAAAAATCCATGTCAGGTTACAACCCAGATCTATAAGACATGGTAGAGATTTTGAACTATAAGGAGACCCCTGTCATGACTGCATAATACCAATTATCAGCAGCTAGTGGGGATCATTTGTGTTCCAGTGTGTCAATATCTGGTGTGCTGGATCTATACAGGTGGTTTAGTGTGGTAGCAGGATCCTGGCTTAGTGGAAATGGCCTTGCACCAGAGTCTGAGCTATGCCAAGGATGTTGAAGAACCCATGTAGGCCGTGATCACAAAAGGTTCCCCACATGTGCAGCCAGTTCATTCCTGGAGCTACTGACCTCACCACCAAGGTTACCCCAGAGGCTCCTAATTTCCAGATTTTCTTTGCTGTCATCTCTGAGTCCCTTGTCTTAGAGAGAGGAGAGTGTCCTGAGGGCTGGCTTGCTTTTGCCCTTACAGCATTTCTAGGAGAAAAAGTCCTTTGCTTCAGTGGTTTTCTGTTAAGTCTAATGATTGAGCTTTCTTATAAGCAAAGCAGATAGAATGAGTGCTGAGATTTCTATAAGGAAGATGGATGCTTTAATTAGTTTTCAGGAATGTGGTCCTGTTAACGACCTACCAGAAAAATTACTGAACACATGCAATTTTTTATTATTTTTTTCCTTAGGCTTTTATAGAATCTCCTGCTGTTGAATAGAATTTCAAATGGAAATCAGAGACCCCATTGCTATTTTTGGTTCTTGATTAGTATTAGAGGCTTTATCCTGGTGAGCTATACCCCAGGCTTCACTGATCCATGCCCTGCACCAGCTTTTTGGTTCACACTGAATCTGTCTGTCCCCTACCTACTTTTCTGTGGATGTGGTTTGTCTGCTCAGTCAGTTACTGGATTTTGCTCTTGATCCAACTGAACTGTGGAGACTTTGTTGCTTGCTGCAGCCTGGATGTCACGGTCATCTGTGGGCAGCTGGGTGGTCTGTGGAAAATCTGTCTCATCTGAGGATGGCCAGGCAGAGTCAATCTGGATTGGAGAATTTGGTTTGGATCTCAGCTGGCACGGGAAGATGATAAATAATTCCCTGGTGATCTGTGTGAATCTCACAGCGAGGAGCCTTTTTAGCCTGTTGAAGAGGAAGCAATTTATGGCAAAAATTATCTCTGGGAATTGCTGTCAATTCTGAAATGAGCCTAAGAGAAAAAGCTCTAGATAGTTACTAAAGAATGTACCTCACCATTATGTTGTAGAGTTTATAGAAACTTTTGCATAAATTTTATGTTTAAATTCCTCAAGGAATTTATCAGTTGTGTAGTACTTTTCCTTTTAGTAAGTTAAAATCAAAGCTCATTATGCTTCAGCAATGTGTTCTGCATATATTGTGCACACTGCAGGGATTTAGGAAATGCAGACAGTGAAGAAAGTAAAATCATCTCACCGAGGTCACTGGATTTTATTATTTTGAGGTGTATGTGTACATGTCTACACACATACACTTGCTCTACAGCAATCAGATCAGATGGTGGATAAGGTGTTAGCCAGGTTTTACAGCTGAACCATGTTGTTTTCTTTGTTTCTTTCTTTTTTTCTTTTAAACCAGGAATCAAACTCAGGGTGTTGTACATGCTAGGCAAACAATGTGCCACTGAGCTATTTACCCAAAAAATAATATTTATTTTTTTTTATTTTTATAATAATAATTTATTTTTATTTTATTTATTTTTATTTTCACTTAGTAAATACTATAGAGAATTTATTATGCATCCAAGTAGCTTTACAAATATGAACTCAATAAGGACATGGTATTTATATAACTATTTGAAGTGTCATCACAGTGAACATACTCTGCAGCTAAATAGTTGTCCTCATCCTTTTGTTTTAAGAAAAGTTTTCAGAATTGGAGTTGTCAAGTTAAATGACATGAAAATTGTAAGGCTTTTGATAGAGATACAGAGAGAGAGAAAAATGTAATTTTCTCTAAACTGTTCCATAAAGGCCAACTCAATTGCCAATTTTATATTTTTAAAAGCAATATATAAACAAGTAGCACCATTTCATACCCCTGCTAATGTACTTTCATTAAAATAAATAATAAAAACCTGAAAGTCTTCTGCATCTTGTCATTTTCTATTTTCTATTTCATTTTGTTTTCTGTGTTGATGCATGTAGATTTCTTCTGATAGGCAGCTTTTTAACTAGTACTGAGACTGAAATGTCTGCTCCTCAGGGATATCTTCTAGACAGTCTTTCTGTCTATCCCAAGAACCTACCTTCTCAACTTATTAAGGATGAGAAGTTGCTATCTGTTTGTCCCAGTCCTTTGGTACTGGACTGTGATGATGGTTATGACCCCCCATACAATCACAGTATTGTCTTACAAGAGAAAAATTACATTGATTATAATAGGGAGGACATCCTGGCTAAAATGGTATATTTAGCAATAACAATAGCTCAAGTATAGCCTAGCTACTGAAAAACCTTGATAGCTATTACCCTGATACTTTTAACCACAGCAGCAAACTCTACAGCTATGTAACAGAATCCAGTGTGTACCAGGAACTTGTATGCAATGATATTTGCCTTAACAGAGTGATTTTACCATGTTGCAGGAGGAATTAAGAAAGATTGGGAACAAGGTAGAGAGATGAATGATTTCAAATATAGTAGAAGTAAGTCTGGAGGAAAAGGATGATCACCCAAGTTTTAGGAAAGTAGAGGACACAGGATAGAAAGAATGAAAGAGAAAGCAAAGGAGTACTGAAGTGAACCAGAAGGAGAAGAGACAATGTTTACTCACATGAAAGTATCATAAAATCAAGCAAGATATGAGAAAAGAGAAAAAACACAAGT
>PVLA01013231.1:22699-38386 GCA_004027455.1 Hydrochoerus hydrochaeris
CAGATCTGTTTGCACTCTCACTGCTTTAGTGCCTACTTTGTGTGCTTTAATCCTGTAACTTGAATAACTATTTCTAAAAGAACAATGTGTAATGTATCAACTAGTGATTTCTTACTATTTATCTTCTTTTCTTGAAATTCTGTAATATTTCTACCTTTTTCCTGTTTTTTTCTCTTTAAATAAAAAAATGAAAAAAAAACACAAGTAGAAGAAAAAAGAAATGTAAGAAACTTAAATAGTGAAAGAAGGGAAAAAAAGTAACCACACACACACAAAAAAACAACCACCCCAACTAGACAGAAAAAGGAAAACCAATCAGACAAACAAAAATCAAAGTAAAATGCCTCTTGTGTCCACAGATCTGTGTTAGTGTCCAAGTCGGATCCCAGAAATGTGCTGTGTACTCCAGCCCAGCTGGCAGTGGAATTTGTGCTGGATATTGGGCTGATCTTTGCCTTTGGGTGTGGGGGCTGGGGCTGGTCTTCTGCTGAGTTCTCCCAGAGCCCTTCTCCCAGAATGGCGGCCCAGCTGCTTCTGTTCCGCATGCCCATGTGCCGAGGCTCAATGCTGGTTTACCTAACTTACCAGCTGCTGGCTCCTGTTCTCGCCAGTGCTTCATACTTTTCCATGCTGCTGGTCTCCAAAAACCTGAAGGTCTTAGAAGTAAAAATGAAAGAATTTCTTTCCAAAATGACAGGTAAAATTTAATTTCTTGTTTATAATAGCATGCATCTTTTTGTCATTGAGATTTTGAATTGTTGGCATTGGTGAATTGGCTCTTTATAGCATGCTGCTGTTTCTTCTCCTTGTCTTTTGTTTCTCTGATTATTGTAGTTGTTATCAGATAACAATTGTTACTTTTTCAGGAGTCGAATATATCTATTTTTCTTTGTGGTTTAAGGTTTTCCCTCTGCATTTTTGTTTATTTGGGGTTTACATGCTCCTCGTCTATATAAAAATATGAATACATTTTCAAGAACTTTTATAGTTCCATTTATTTTATTTGAAATCTTTAATCTATCTGAAATTTATTTGTCCAGCATGCATTCTCTTTTGAAATCATCCAGAATGTGTTCAGACCATGAAAGCAACTGTTGTCAGTGCATTAGGGAGAAAGTTGTATAATGAAATATAAAACCTTGGGAAAGTTTTTAACAATTAATGTCTACCAAGCTTTCACTGCTTGGTGTGTGTTACTTAATGGGCTTCCAGAATTGAGCTTGGTTTGAAGCATTGTGCAGTGTCAGAGCCATGCATGGTGACTGTCACCTTCCCGGTGCCCTGTTTGGTTATGATTCCCATCCACAAACCTGGTTTAATGTCTAGGTCCCTTATGGTCCATACCCCCTACTTCAAGGATACAGTCTAATGCTGTCACTGTCTTTTCCTACTGGGCAGTTCTTCTAGTATTTTCTAAGTGCAGTAGTTCTTGTGTGCTGGTACCATTTTCTCTTTTACTGACAGCATTTATTGACACCACTGGCATTTTTATTGCCTTTCTGCTTTTAACCTATGGGAGGTGATTCCTGCATAATAGGACTGGTTTCCATTTTTAGTGCAGCTGAGTTCATGTGGCTATGGGTTTCAGCCTCATCTTCTTATAATTTTCGCCACAAGCAGCAATATCTTTACATGGTTTCCAGGATCTCTGGGATCCAGGGACTTAACATCAGATCACACTGCCAGACGACGACCAATACTGCCTGGAATTTTGGTCCAGACCCCATCCCACTGTTGGCATCTATGGATTCTCATGATCTTTTTCCATTCTATCCTTCAGATTGATACACAGTCAACCACACAGATGACTAATTTATGAAGTTTTGTTTACATGTGCACTGAGAGGTTCTTTTGCGCTTTGCTTACCAGCCATAAAGAATCCAATCATTCATTCATACAGAAGTATTTACTGAATGCCGTCAAGATCCCAATAACTGTACCAGGCACTGGAGATGAATACACAAAAGGAACAATGTCTATATTCTCCCTGGGTTTACAATTTAGAGGGGAAAAGACATTTGGCAATCACCAGAGGAAATGTCATTGCAAAATTGGGAAAAGTATCAAGCATCATAGGAAAAGTGGGAAGACTTAGGAGGTGCCATCATGGCAGCCCATGTTGTCCTCACCCTCAGGGAAGGAATCCAGAGGAAGGGAAGCTGCAGACAACGTATGAAGAGAAGTGGATACAAATCAGGGGAAGGTAGTGCAGGAGATGCGAGTGCAAAGACCCTGTGGTAGAAAGCAGCAAGACATTTCAGGAACTAAGAGGCCAGGAGAGGCAACAGACAGGGATGAGATGCCATCAGCAAGAGGGAGGCCCAGGCATAAAAATGCTAAAGAGCCTCATCCCAAAAACAAGAGAGAGAAAGAGTCAAAGAAACAGGTTAAGGGGGAAGATGGTCATTCACTCTTTCATAAAAAGATTATAAAGCTAGCAATTACCAGAAAATGATTCTAAATTTGAACCAATGAATGAATCTATCTCTTGAAAGTTTACTGAGTGCTTATTGTGTCAGTGCCTTTATTCTCTGTGATTTATGGATTACAAAAGTGAAGCAGATGTAGGGCTTGGTTGCTTGCCTTCTACCTGAGGACAATAAACACATGCATTGGGGAGGCTGAGCTCCCAGGACCACAGAGAGACCTCTGTCTCTGTCTCTGTCTCTGTCTGTCTCTCTCACTGTTTCTCTGTCTCTATCAGTCCGTCTCACAGTAATATTGAGATGTGATTCACACACATAGCCGCTTAAAATACTAATTCAGTGGTTTTTATTATAGTCACAGATATGTGTGACCACCCTAACATCACTGTCAATTTTAGAATATACTTATTACCCTCCAAACCCCAATATGTTTTGCTAGCACCCCTCTCCTATCCAGTCACAACCTGAGCCCTCACTAACTCTTACTCTCTTTTCTGCCCTGCGGATTTCTCTATTCTGGACACTTCACATAAGTGGAATCATGCAATATGCACTCTTTTGTGACTTTTTTCATCTAGCATAGCATTTTCGAGGTTTCTCTACATTGTAGCATCTATCAGTATGTCAGTCCTGTTGAGAGTCAAATAGAATCCCTTCCTAGTATATACCACATTGTTTATCTGTTTAGTAGCAGATAGAGCTTTAGGTCATCACCACCTTTTGGTTATTGAGAACACTAATACTATGAAAGTCATACACATGTGTTTGTTTGAACCCCTCCTTTCAGTTCCTTAGGATCTATACCTGGGAAATAAGTTGCTAGGTTGTGTGCTTACCCTATGTTTAATCATTCAAGGCAGTTCCAGAAAGTCTTCCACAGTGCCACTGATGCAATTCCACCAGCAGTGTATGAGGATTCTGAATCTTCCACATCTTTGCCAATGCCGATTGTTACCCACCTTTTTGATTATAGCCATCCTAGTGGATGTGTAATTGAACTTCATTATGATTTTGGTTTGCATTTTTATGATAAATAATATCAAGTATCTGTATATGTGATGGCATTTGTTCTTATGTTAATGAATCAAGAATATCTCATGCAGTTTTGAATTGACCTAGAATGAGATAAAATGAAGTAGGATATCAGCAATATAAAGGTAGGGTTCTTCCTGCCTTACTGACAACTATCTATCCATCACCTAGTAGTGGGTAATGGTGGTGTGCAGTGAGGTACAGGATGGCTGGATGGAGAGGTGCTGGCTGACTATGGCCTTCCTTCTAGGGAAGGTAACAGAGTGACGATTTCTCAGACAGACTATGATTCTTTCCACCTGCCTTCTCACCTCATTCCCATAGTTACAAAGAAAGAAAACACATCAGATAAATCTCTAAAGCAGTTGTATTTCAAGACTCTGAATCAGCTCATTATCTTTTCATCTCTTAAATTACAATTTATAAAATTGTGGAAATTAAGAAAGGAATCTGAATCCTTTAGGCTTTTTTTAAGTGCTGGGGATAGAACCCAGAGCCTTCATGGTGAGCTACATCCTCAGCACTTCACTTGTGTGTGGTGTGTGTGTGTCTGTGTGTGTGCACGTGCGCATGCCCAGGATGAGCTTGAATTCATCATCCTCCTTCCTCTACCACCCAGGGCTCTGGTATTACAAGCATCCAACACCAGGACCAGCTACCATTATGTTTTTTTATTTAGTATTTTATTTTTTAACTTTCTAAATAACCATTTTCATGTTCTTTGAACTGTCTCTCTGTTTTCATGATTTTTCTCTTAACTTTTTTTTATTTTAAAGAGAAAAAATAATAAAAAAACAATGTTTAAGATTTTTTTATTTAATAGGTATCGGGGATCAAACTCACAACCGTGTCCTTACAAGGCAGATGCTGCTGAGCTAAATCCCCCGCCCTAATGATACAAGATTTTAAAACAGATAATAGGAAACTAACAATGGTTAATATAGGGTGTAGTGTTAACTTCAAATTGGTTGCTCAAATTACAAGATATAGGCATGAAAAATTATCAAACAATACACACAAACCTTTCTTTTCAGTGAATTTAATAGTAATTCCTAGTATAACTATCTTAACTATCTTGTATATATATTTTTTTTCATTTTCCCTTCTTTTCTCCTTTCACCAATCCTACTTTCTCTTTCTTTTTGAACAGTAACTTCCCATTTCACAATAGCTATTGTAAATTTTTGGACTTATTTAATCTTTTAGTTTATTACACTAGGAAAATAACATAATGTTTATACATGTGAGTCCAGTTTATTTCACTTTTGAGTCTCAAGTTGCATCCAGAGTCTAAAGTTAATCCTTCTTATAGCTGGATAGTACTCCACTGCAAAAGAATACATTTTTTTAATCCACTCCTTGGTTGATGGGCATTTAAGTTGTTTCCAAGATTTACCTATTAAAAATTGTACTGCTATAAACATGGATGCATATATATCACTGTGGTATGAAGTTTTTAATTCTTGTGGGAAAATACTCCAAAGGGGAATAACTGGGTCAAATGGAATCTCTCTAATCCTAGTTTTTGGCGAATCCACACTGATTTCCACAGTGGTTGTACCAGTCTATATTCTCACCAGCAGTACTGCCAGGATTTGTTATTGATTGATTTTGTAATGAGAGCCATTGTTCTGTAATGAGATGGAATCTCAGTGTTCTTTTTATTTGCATCTCTCAAATGTCCAATGATGTTGAACATTTTTTCATATGTTTATTTGCTATTTGTATTTCTTCACCTGGGAAGTATGCATGCATCTCAGATACACATTTTAGATTTGATCTTTGAATTTACAAGAGGGATCTGATTTTTTCAATTCTTTATATGTTCTAGGTATAAGTTCTCTATCTCAGAGACAAAGGGCTAACATGTTTTCCCACTCCTTGAGTTGTCTTTTAACTCTGTTGGTGATTTCTTTTGGTGTGCAAAAGCTTTTTAATAAGATGAGACCCCAGTTGTTGACTCTTTACAGTACTTCCCATGTACTTCAGGTTTTCTTCATGAATTCTCTGCCTGCATCTAGATTTGTACCTATATCTTCCAATAGATTTAGTGTTTCTGTTTTAATATTTAGATCTTTGATCCATTTAGCTTTTAATTTAATGCAGGGTGATAGACACAAGTCTGATTTTAGTCTATGACATGTGGAAAGCCAGTTTTTCCAGCACCATTTTTTAAAGAGGCTATCTTTTTCCAAAGAACATGTTTGACCCCTTTGTCACAGATAAGGTGGCTGAGGGTGTTTGTAGTTGTGTCTGCATCTTCTAATCTGTTCCACTGATCCTCAGGTCTGTTTCTTTGCCAGTATCATGCTGATTGTATCATGTAGCTTTGTATTGTAATTTCAAGTCAGGACTTTTGATGCTTCCTGTCTTACCTTTGTTGCCAAGAATTGCTGTTGCTCTTCTAGGTCACTTCTGGTTTCAAATGAATTTGAGAAATGTTTTCTCTATTTCTAAGAAGTATACTAACGGCATTTTGACTGAGATTGCATTACATCTGTAAAACACTTTTGGAAATATCACAATTTTCACTATGTTGGTTCTTTCTATCTATGAGCAAGGGATATCTTTCCATATTATGATATCCTTTTCAATCTCCTTTTTCAGAGTACTAGAATTTCCAAAATATAGATGTTGTATTTCTTTTTCTAGATTGATTACTAAGTATTTTTTTAGATGCTATTGTAAAGGGTGTGGTTTCTCTAATTTCTCTCTTGATGACTTTGTTGTTTGCGTACAGGAATGCTATGGATGTTTGAGTGTTGAATTTGTATCTTGCTATGCTACTGAATTTGGTTATTAAATCTAGAAGTCTTTTAGTGGCATTTTGGGGGCCTTTTACCTAGAGTATCATGTCATCTCAAAATAATGATAATTTAACTTCTTTGTTTCCTATTCTTTTTCCTTCTATTCCTTTCTCTTGTTTAATTGCTCTAGCTAGCGTTTCCAGAAATATACTGAATAGGAGTTGTAAGAGTGGACATCCTTGTCTTATTCCTGATTTTAGAATGAAGGCTTTCAGTTTTTGTCCATTTAGTATGATATAGGTTGTTGGTTTGTCATAGATGGCTTTTATCAGATTGAGGTAAAGACCATCTATTTAAATTTTCTGTAGGGTTTTTAATCATGAATGAGTGTTGGACTTTACCAAAAGATTTTCTGTATCTATTGAGATTATCATGTGATTTTTGTCTTTGGCTCCATTGATGAGGTCTTTTACATTTATTGATTTGCATATGTTGAATCATCCCTGCATTCCTGGGGTGAATCCCATGTGGTCATTTTCTGTAATCTGCTGCATTTTTGCCAGGATCTCATTAAGGATTTCTGTGTCTGTGTTCTTTTGGGAGACTGGACAGTAGTTCTCTTCTTAGGTTGGGTATTTCTCTGGCTTTGGTATCAGGGTAATACTTGTTTCCAGGAATGAGTTAGAATTTTATTAAAAGAGTTCGAGAAGTGTTGGCATTAAATCTTCTCTAAATTCCTTATAGAATTCTCCAATGAATCCATTAGAACCTTGATTTTTCTTTTTGGTAAATTTTTAATTATGTTTTCAATATCTTTAACTGATACTGTATTATTCAGAATTTTTATATCTTCTTGATTCAGCTTTGGTAATTCATACATATCTAGG
Organism: Hydrochoerus hydrochaeris; assembly: GCA_004027455.1. NCBI lineage: Eukaryota > Metazoa > Chordata > Mammalia > Rodentia > Hydrochaeridae > Hydrochoerus > Hydrochoerus hydrochaeris. Next base: position 29,792 of record PVLA01013231.1, read on the forward strand.
AATCTGTCCATTTCTCCTGTGTTTTCCATCCTAAGTGAATAAAGATTTCAAAGTAAATATTGATGAATTTCTGAATTTCCACAGGCTTCTTAGTGATTTCACCCTTTTCATTCTTCGTTGTGTGAATTTGAGTCTTTTCTTTCCTTTTTTTTTTTTTTTTTTTTTGATGAGGTTAGCTAAGGGTTTTTCAATTTTATTTATTCTTTCAAAGAACCATGTCTTTGATTCATCAATTCTCTGTATTGTTTTCCTAGTCTCAATTTCATTAATTTATGCTCTGATCTTTATAGTTTCATCCCTTATATGAACTTTGAGCTTGCCTTTCTCTTCTTCTAAAAGGTTGAGGTGCAGCATTAGGTTGTTTACTTGAACTCATTCTGTTTTCCTGATGTGGGAATTCATTGCTATAAACTTTCCTATTAGGACTGCTTGCATTGCGTTCCACAGGGCCTGATATGTTATATCTGAATTTTCATTTAATTGTAGATATTGTTAAATTTCTTCTTTAATTTCATCTGTGACCCATTGGTTTTTCAGGAAAGTGGTATTTAACTTCCATGTGTTTATGGAGTTTTTCTTTTGCCATCAATGTCCAATTTCATTGTATTATGATTTGATAATATGCATGGGGTAATTTTAATTCTTTTGCACTTACTTAAGATGTTCTGTGGAACAGTATATGCTCTATTTTAGTGAAAATTCCATGTACACTAGAGAAGAATGTGTATTTTGATATAATTGAGTAGAATACTCTATAAATATCTACTAAGTTCATATGTTTACAGGTTTGTTTCAATTCAGATATTTCTTGACTAATTTTTTGTCTAGTTTATCTATCTCTCTGTGACAATGAAGCATTATGATCCCATGTTACAACTCTATTATTACTTATTTGATTTTTCATATCTATTAATATTTTCCTTATATGTTTGGATGTTCCCACTTTTGCTGCATATGTATTTATGATTGTTACCTATTCATCTTGAAGTTTTCCTATAACAAATTTGTAGTGACTTTATCTCTTGATTATTCTTGGTTTGAAGTTCACATTGTCTGAAAACATAATGGCTACCCCCTGTTTTTTTCTGAATTTCTGTTTCATAGAGGATTTTTTTTTCCATCCTTTGATTTTCAGCCTATGAATTTCTGTTTGAGTTCAGTGTTTTTATTGTATGCAGCATATTGCTGATTCTTATTTCTTGATTCATTCTGTCAGTCTTTTTTTTTTTTTTGATTGGCGAATTGAGCACATTTACATTGATGGTTATAACTAATATGTTTTGGTTTGTCTTTCTCATGTTATTTTCCTGCTGTTCATTCTCTCTTTTCCCCTCTGTTTAATCACCTCCCTGCCTGGTGGTTTCTTTTTGTTGTAGTTCTGGAAATTGTCATTATCTCTGTCTAGAATATCTTTCAGTACTCTTTGTAGGATTGGATGGTGTCATGAATTTACTCAGTTGTTCTTTGTCATGGAAGCATCTTATTTCTCCATTAATTTTGAAAGATAGTTTTTCAGGGTACATCAATCTGGATTGGACATTATTTTCTTTCAGGATTTGAAATGCTTTACTCCAAGCTCTTCTTGACTTAAGGGTTTGTGTTGAAAGCTGGCCATGATTCTGAGGGGCCTTCCTTTATAGTTGATCTGTTTCTTTTCTCTAATAACTTTGACTATTGTATTCTTGTGCTGGATTTCTGGGATCTTGACTGCTATATGTCTGGGTATAGATTTATTTTGCTCATGGTTAATAGGAGTTGTATATGCCTCACTTGTCTGAATGTCAAATTCTGTTCCTATATTTGGGAAATGTTCTGCTGTTACTCCTGTAAATAATCTTTTTATGTCATGTAAGTTGACCCCTGCTTTTTCATTGACTCATATCTGTCTTATTTTTTTTTACTTTTCCTTTCATCATCTTATATCATCTTGAATTATTATTTCCTGATCCTATATTATTTTTAAGAGATCTTTCCTCACTAGCTTTTGATGGAATTTTTAATATCCTGGATATCCATTTGAATCTGTTTCATTCATTCTACTCCTTTCCTATATTGGTAATTCAAGGTTTCCATCATTTTTCTAAGTCATCCATTTTTTTAGTCTATGTCTACTGTAGATTTGCTGCACAATTCCTTCATTATGGTTGCCATTTCTTTCCTGAGAGATTACTTCTGATATGATTTTCTCCATAGCCTCATGGATTTGTTTCTTTACTTTATGTGCTATCATTTCGAAAATTTCAGGTATGTGTCTTCCATTTTCCTCCATCTCTGTGTCTCCTGAACTAGTTCTGGGTGGGCTGGAAATCTGAGATTGCATTTTGCTTCTATGTCTTGTCAGTTTCTGTTACAAAATTTTTATGTTGTTTTCTGTGTTGATTCTTGTATGTTTTTGTAGTAATTAGCTCTATCACTAATATCAAGGCCTCTCTAGGAAAAGTGTGTTCTTTAGGAATATCACCTGTGTGTAGGAGGTTCTTGGTTTGTGTCTTTCCCAATGGTCTACTTTCTGAATTAGTTAAGCATGGGATGTTGGTATCTGTTTGCCTCAGTTCGCAGTCCTTTAGTGAGGGGCTGTGATGAGGTTATTACCAAAAGCATCCTAGTATTGTCATGAAAAGAGAGCAACTGAGTACAACACATATGACATCCTAGATAAATTAGTAGAATTAGCAATAATTATAGAATGAAGCACAGTTTAGAACTGACAAACAGTGTTAACTATTGATTTTGTACCTTCAACCACTGGAGCAAATTTAGTTACATAACAGAAATGATCCTAAGTTAGGAGCTTATATGCAAAATGGTTTCCCTTGGGACCTTGGTTTTACCCTGTCATGAGGAGATTTAAGAAGAATAGTACATAAAACAAAGATAACTGAAAAGGAAGCAGAAGCAAGCTGGAGAACAAAGGATGATCATGCAAGCTTAGGAAACTGGAGAAGAGGGCAGAAGAAAAAAAATATAAGAGTAAACAAGGGATCATCTGAATTTGATCTCCCCAGCCATTTAGAAAACAAAAGAAAAAAAGTTTTAAAGAAAAAAAAAACAGGGAGAACTCAGTGCAAGCCCGCCTCAGGGGTAGGCTACCCAGAACCTCCACAGTGGGCCCGCCCTGCCACCAGGAACTCAGCACAAGCCCGCCTCAGGGGTAGGCTACCCGGAACCTCCACAGTGGCCCGCCCTGCCACCGGGAACTCAGAGCAAGCCCGCCTCAGGGGTAGACTACCCGGAACCTCTACAGTGGGCCTTCCCTGCCACTGGGAACTCAGCGCAAGCTTGCCTCAGAGGTAGGCTGCCCAGAACCTCCAGCATGGGCCCACCCTGCCACCAGGAAGTCAGCACAAGCCCGACTCAGGGGTAGGCTGCCCTGAATCTCCACCTTGGGCCCACCCTGCCAATGGGAACTCAGCGCAAGCCTGCCTCAGGGGTAGGCTGCCCAGAACCTCCACCTTGGGCACTCCCTGCCACAGGGAAAATTGAGGAGACCTGCCTAAGACTGAAAACTGCCCTGGACTGCTACAGATGGGCCTGCCCTCCCATCTGGAACATCAGAAGATCTCAGCAAGCTCCAGTTAGTGTGAGAAAATTTGGAACTTTGCTCCCAGGTGGTGAACTTTGGACTACAGCGGATTGACTATATCAATGTGGTGAGTATACCCCTAAAATAGAGGTGTACAGGGCATAAATAGGCCAATAGTAAAATCCCCTCCAACTACCTGTAAGACTTATGTGTGTCTGAAAAGAGTGTGTGTGGTCCCCTCCTACACATAGAAAACACCAGGCAGAGTGAAAATGGCAAAACAAAAAAGCAAAATGCAGTCTCAAACATATAGTTCACCAGAAGCAAGTATAGGAGACATTGAAATAGAGGACCCCAAAAGTAACACACCAGGAATCTCTGAAAAGATAGCCAGTGAAATAAAAAAAACAACTGCATCAGGCTATAGAGATAATCAAATTAGAAGTACTCTCCCATGTAAAGATAGAAATAACAACTTTAGTAAAGGAGTTGTGGAATGCAGCTAAAGAAGAACCAGAGAAAAAAGTACATGAGCGTGGGAAACTGACTGAGACTTTGAATGAACAATATAGAAAACAAGCAGAATTCATGAAACAAACTCAAAGAGACATCCAAGAAACAAAAAATTCTATTGAAAGTGTGCAAAACCGCCTAAAGGAAGCTGAGGATAGGATTTCGGACCTTGAGGACAGGATTGCAGATAGTGATCAGGAAAGGATAAAACTTTTAAAAATAACAAAGCATGAAACAACAATCCAGAAGCTTCATGATGATGGCAAGAGCAACAATATAAGAATAATGGGCAATAGCGAAGATACAGGAGTCCAGGCAAATGACATACATAAAGTATTTACAGAAATAATAGCAGAAAATTTCCCGAACATGGGAAAAGAAACTGATATGCAGATAAGTGAGGCATATAGAACACCAAACAGTTACAATCAACATAAATCCACACCCAGACACATACTAATAAAGATCTCAGACATACAGCATAAAAACAGAATATTAAAAGCTGTCAGAGAAAAGACACAACTCACCTATCAAGGAAAGCCCATTAGAATCATGGCAGACTTTTCAGCACAAACCCTCAAGTCAAGAAGAGCTTGGAGTGAGGTAGTTCAAGCCCTGAAAGAAAACAACCTTCAACCCAGACTGATGTACCCAGCAAAACTTTCATGCAAATTTAATGGAGAAACAAGATACTTCCATGACAAAGAAAAACTGAAGAAATTCATGTCCACCAAACCAACCCTAGAAAGAGTACTGAAGAACATACTAGACAGAGATAAAAATGACCACAATCCCCAAAACAACAAAAGAAAGAAACCACCAGGTAGGATAAGCAATTAAATAAAAGGAAAACCATAAAGAAACAACTGGAACATAACATGGCAAAGTCAAGCCGGTACATATCAGTGCTATCCATAAATATAAATGGCCTCAATTCACCTATAATAAGAAATAGATTGACAGAATGGATCAAGAAACAGGACCCCACAATATGCTGTATATAAGAAACACCTCTGACCCAAAAGGAAACTCATAGATTAAAGTCAAAGTATGGAAAGCAGCATTCCATGCAACAGGAACCCAGAAAAAAGCAGGGGTAGCTATTCTATTTGCAGACAACATGAACTTCAAACCTAAAATGATTAAAAGAGATAGAGAAGGTCAGTACATACTTGTTAGTGGTAAAATTCAAGAGGAAGAACTAACAATTATAAATATATATGCTCCAAATACAGGAGCACCCAAATATATAATACAGATACTAATGGACATGAAAAACCAAATACACAAGAACACAATTGTAACAGGAGATCTTAACAGCCCATTTTCACAAAGAGATAGATGAACTAGACAAAAAGTCAGCAAAGAAATAACAGAACTGAATCATACCTGTTGGACTTAGTAGATGTTTACAGAATGTTCCATCCAACCACATCAGAATACACATTCTTCTCAGCTGCCCATGGGACATTCTCCAAAATAGACCATATAGTATCCCATAAAACATTCTTAAGTAAATACAAAGGTATTGAAATCATACCATGCATAATATCTGACCATAGTGCACTGAAATTAGAAATTAATGCAAAAGAAATTGTAAAACCTGCATAAATACATAGAAATTAAATAATAGCCTTTTGAACAACCAGTGGGCTACAGATGAAATTAAAGAAAAAATAAAACAATACCTACAATTCAATGAAAATATAAAAACAACATACTGTAATCTGTGGGATGCAATGAAAGAAGTCTTAAGAAGGAAATATATAGCAATAAACTGTCATATCAAGAAAACAGAATGAGTATCTAGAAAAAGAAGAGCAAAGTAAACCCAAAGCTCATAGAAGAGAGGAAATTGTAAAGATTAGAGCAGAAATCAATGCAATTGAAACTAAAAAAACAATACAAAGAATTAATGAATCAAAAGTCTGGTTTTTTGAGAGAATAAACAAAATTGACAAACCCCTAGCTAACCTTATCAAGAGAAAGAAAAAACCCAAATTCATGCAATAAGAACTAAAAAGGGAGAAATTACTACAGATCCCATGGAAATCCAAAAGATCATACTTTGAAAATCTCTACTCACAGAGTGGAAAACACAGAGGAAATGGACAGATTTCTAGGCACATATGAACTACGAAAGCTCAACCAAGAAGATATAGCAATTTTGAACAACCCAATATCAGCTATTGAAATTGAAAATGTAATTAAAACCTACCAACAAAGAAAAGCCCAGGTCCTAATGGATTCACAGCTGAATTCTATAAGAAATTTAGAGAAGATTTGATGCCAGTACTCCTTAAACTCTTCAATGAAATTGAGAAAAAAAGCAATCCTCCCTAAATCATTTCTGGAGGCAAGTATTACTCTGATACCAAAACTGGAGAAAGATCCAACCAAAAAAGAGAACTATAGGCGAATCTCACTAATGAACATTGATGCAAAGATTCTCAACAAAATACTGGCAAATAGAATGCAGCAAATCATCAAGAAGATTATACATCATGACCAAGTGGGGCTCATTCCAGCAATGCAGGGATGGTTCAACATACGCAAATCAATAAATGCAAAACACCACATCAACAGAGCCAAAAACAAAAACCACATGGTCCTCTCAATAGATGCAGAAAAAGCTTTTGATAAAGTCCAACACAGGTTCATGATAAAAACCCTTCAGAAACTCAGAATACACGGCATCTACCTCAACCTTATAAAGGCCATCTATGACAAACCAACTGCCAACAATATACTAAATGGACAAAAACTGAAAGCTTTCACTTTAAAATCAGGAACAAGACAAGGATGTCAACTGTCATCACTCCTTTTCAAAATAGTTCTGGAAACACTAGCCAGGGCAATCAGACAAGAGAGAGAAAAGGAGTAAAGATAGGAATGGAAGAAGTTAAATTATCACTATTTGCAGATGACATGATACTCTATATAGAAGACCTAAAAAACTCCATTAAAAGACTGCTAGAGGTAATAAACAAGTTCAGCAGTGTAGCTGGATACAAAGTCAGTGCTCAAAAATCAATAGCATTCCTGTACACAAACAAAAACTCACTGAGAGAGAAATTATGGAAATATCACCCTTTACAATAACGTGTAAAAAAATGAAATACTTAGGAATCAACCTAACTAAAAATGTAAAAGAACTATATGCTGAAAATTATACTACGCTGAAAAAGGAGATTGAAGAGGATATTAGAAAATGGAAGGATATTCCTTGCTCTTGGTTAGGAAGAACCAACATTGTGAAAATGGCCACACTCCCAAAACTGTGATAGAGATTTAATGCAATCCCAATCAAAATACCATTGACATACCTCACAGGTCTAGGTAAAACACTATTAAAATTCATTTGGAAACAGAAGAAACCTAGAATAGCAAAGGCAACTCTAGGCAACAAACGCAAGGCAGGAGGCATCTCAATTCCTGACTTGAAACAGTACTATAAAGCCACTGTGATCAAATCAGATTGGTACTGACAAAAAATAGACCTGAGGATCAATGGAACAGATTAGAGGATGCAAGCACAACTACAAAGACACTCAGCCACCTGATATTTGACAAAGGGGCTAAATATGTCCACTGGAAGAAGGATAGTCTCTTTAATAAGTGGTGTTGGAAAAATTGGCTCTCTACATGCTGAAGACTGAAACTAGATCCATGCATATCACCATGCACAAAACTAAAGTCTAAATGGATCAAAGACCTCAATATTAAAACAGAAACACTAACTCTACTGGAAGACAAGGTAGGTAGAAGTCTTGGAGACAAAGGGGTAGGCAGAGAATTCATGAACAAAACACAAACTGCAAGGGAAACACTTCAAAGAATCAACAAATGGGATCTCACATTATTGAAAAGTTTCTGCACTTCAAAGGAAATCACCAACAGAGTGAAAATAAAACCAACAGAGTAGGAAAGTATTCTAACCAGCAACCCCTCAGACAAAGGACTTGTGTCCAGAATATATAAAGAATTGAAAAACATCAAGCACCCCAAATTCAAAGACCCTCTCCAAAGATGGCCATCTGAGATGAACACACAGTTCTCAGAGAAAGATATACAAATGGCAAATAAATACATGAAGAAATGTTCGCCATCATTGGTCATTCAAGAAGTGCAAATTAAAACAGCATTGAGATTTCACCTTACTCCGGAAAGAATAGCTGTCATCAAGAAATCAACTGATAACAAATGTTGGTGAGGCTGCGGGGGAAAAGGAACAATGCTCCACTGTTGGTGGGAATGTAGACTGGTGCAACCATTATGGAAATACATATGGAGAATTCTCAGAAGACTAGGATTGGAAGCCCCATTCAATCCAGCTATCCCCCTGCTGGGTATTTTCCCCGAAGAACTGAAAAGTTCATATCACAGTGATATATGTGCACCCATGTTCATAGCTGCACAATTTGTGATAGCTAAATCCTGGAAACAACCAAGATGCCCATCAACTGCAGAGTGGATGAAAAAGATGTGGCATTTTTATACAATGGAATATTACTCAGCTATAAAAAAGGATGATCTTGAGGCCTTCATAGGCAAATGGA
>PVLA01013232.1:0-38288 GCA_004027455.1 Hydrochoerus hydrochaeris
CTCCTCCTCCTCCTCCTCCTCCTCCTCCTCCTCCTCCTCCTCCTCCTCCTCCTTCCCTGGAAATTGAGCCAAGAGTCTCACACAGAGCTATATTCCCAGCCCTTTTTATTTTGAACCAGAATCTTTCTCGCGTCTTGGTTTCTTTTAAATCATTTTGCGTGCCCAGTTGGATATAAAAATGCCTGCGCAGAAAGGGCGTTAGCAGCGGAGCAGGGCCAGATGGCAGCCCTTCAGGAGCACCAGTGGAGCCCTAAGCTCTAGGTGCCGCCCAGAGGTCGCAGCCTAGTGTCCTTGGTTTCTCACAACCCATCGCCCGGGGGTGACAGTGCCGGCAAATATGTTTATCCAAACCCTGCATCATGAACTGTGCTCATTTCTGCCATGGAAATATTTTCCAACATCCATTATGCTAATTAGCTGTAGTGTTGATGAGAAATCGAGTTGCTTGGAATGCTTGTAGGCAGCTGCTTCATGAGTGCGGAGTTTTCATGGGAGCGTTTCAAAGGTTAACTACCCAGCCCTGTTGTGAGGCTTCCCAATTAGAGAGCTTCAGACGTTAAATCACTTCCTCCAGGCTACATGTGTATAGCTGTGATATATGTTTTTATGTATTACCATCCAGGCTGAGGAATTCTGAAGGTATAACAATGTAGTGGATTGGGAGTCTGGGACCTGGGTTTGTTTCCCAACTCTTGCTGTCATCTGACTTGGTAGGGGACAAGGTGTCCTGTCATGGGCACTATAGTCACACAGGTGGTGCCGTCCTGGTATCCACCCACTATGTGATAGGACTCAGTACATATTCGACGGTGTGTGCGTTCATTTTGATTGATCATTTTTCATGCCTAGATATTATAACTCGAGCAACTACGTCTAAGGTAACAATATGTGATATAAACTAGTGTTAATTTCCTATTTTTGAAATTCTGTATCATTTCTATCCTTTTTTTGTTTTGCTTTTTAAAATAGGTTAAAAAATAGAATTCTTATAATTCCAGCACCCTGAGAGGCTACAGCAGGAGGATCACAAATTTGAGCCTTGCCTAAGCCACTGAGTGACTTAGAAAGAGCTCACCTCTCTCTCTCTCTCTCTCTCTCTCTCTCTCTCTCTCTCTCTCTCTCACTCTCTCTCTGTTGGCTAAAAGGTTACCCCAGGGGGAAAATATACAGGTGCCCCAACTCTCATCATCTCCTCAAAGACCCAGGCTGAGGCTGGTGCTTTTCCACATACGGTGTGGATTAGTATCCTGCGGAAGGTCCTTGTCCCATTGGGATCTGTCTCTTTATGGGGCAAGCGGAGCACAACCTGATGGCCAGGAAGGGGAAGCTCCCTGCCCAGGCTCTGGGCAATCTGGCTTTTTGTCCCAGCTGTTCCTGGGGTTGTCTGGCCCCTGAGTCCAGAAATGGTGCCCACATCTACAGAGCGTGGGGCGAGGGAAGCCTACGGGCTCCTTGAGAAGCCAGGCTTGGGTGTGGCACTTTCTTCTGGGAGAAGTTGGGGAGGAGACTCTTTGCCAACTGGCTGGGAGCTCAGGAAACCCAGGGTGAGGTCCCAGGATGGTGTTTAGACAATCCTCCCTCTTACATCACACATAGTGATGGTGCAGGCCAGGGCCCTTCCTCGACCTTAATCTTCTCATCTTTTAGAATGAAGAAATTGGTTTTTGGTGGCTCTCAGGCTCTGCATTCCAAGCAGGAACAGACACTCACTTTCTCCACATCAAGCAAAAACAAGTAAAGACACCTGATACAGGCGTGGTGGATGTCAGATGTATAAAACTTCAAGGTTTAACACCCTTACAGTTTTTCCATCAGTTTTTCTTGTGCAAATGAGTAAAATCATGTAAATTTTAATATCTTGCTGAAAGTGATGCTAATCGCTTTGACTTTGAAAAGAGATTTTGAGAAATGACTGTTAGAGGCCTCAGTTGCTCCAGGACCCAGTGAAGTATTTGCGGATGATGACAATGCTAATATCAATTTTTGAATGTGTTAAAAAAAGCACACAGCTTTTGCGTTAGTAGAATTTTCTTCTTTCCTTCCTAACACCATTGCTTTGTTTTCATTTTTTGAGTGACTAATTTTGGATACAAAGAGGTCTTTTTGAGACCTTCTTGACTTCATAACATTTACAGATTCGGTCTTTACATTTGCCTGACCAAATGGAGAATAAGATCATGGGAATATTTTGCCCATTCATATTGACTGGTGTGTTAGCTTTTTGGTCACTGTCACAAAACACCTGAGACAATCAATTTAATGGAGGAATGACTTATTTGGGCTCACAATTTTGGAGATTTCAGTCCTTGCCGGGCTGGTTCTGTTGCCTTTGGTGCCTGTGGTGGGACAGATCGTCATGGTGGAGCAAGGGTGTTCACCTTACGGTGGCCTGGAGGCAGAAAGAGAGAGGAAGGAACCGGGTCCTAATAGCACCTTCAGGGGTACACAGCAGTGACCTAACATCCTTCTCAAGGTTCCACCAACTCCCAGTGGCTCAAGCATTTGGCATATGGGGTGGAGAGACGTTCAGGACCCAAACCGTAGCATCAGGGCTGAATGAGAATCGGAAGAGGCAGAGATGCTGTGCAGAAGGTTTTGGCTTCCCATAGCCACTCAGTTACTCTGCAGTTGAATAATGAGAATAGAGTAGTTTGCCTGCATTTGGCAAAAATTTTGCACAGAGCAATCTGATAATGACATTGGTCCAAACCATCTTGCCTTACCACAGCCTCTGTGCTTGCCTTCGTTCTACATGGGACTCAGTTTAGAGGCAGATCTGTTACTTCTAAGGTACAGATCTTCCCCCCTTTCAAAAATCTTTGGGGAATTTCTCTTCTAGTTTTCTTTTCCGGCACCTCGCAGTGTCCTGCCTGTAACAGGCAGTCAGTAAATATCTGTTGTGGCTGATGATGATGGGAAGCGAGAGCGAGGGAGCCTTTCGTGTGTTTATAATGGCAGCGCTGTGCAGGAGATTGTTACGGGGGCTGCCAGAAACGCTGATGATTACTGCTGCAGCCCCGTCTCCCGGCACCAGCTTAGCAGGCCTTTGATTGAGCGGTGATAAAGGTATCATTTTGCGGCATTAGGAGGAAAGGTGTATGGAGATTTGCTGTATGCGGTGTTTCATAACTTTTTCTTGATAAAATAGTGGCATTTGTCTTCTTTCATCTAAGGCAGAATCACTTTGGAAATGGAGTCCTAAATTTTAAGGTATGGAACATTTCAAGTTAAACATTCTTGGGAAAGCTTGCTTCACGTTTTTCTGCCCAGATGGGGAGTAAGATTGCAGCAACCTCTTACCTCTTGATAATGGTGATTCCGAGCCAGGGCGTGGCGGCGAGGGCGGCTGCAGGAGGCTGCCCGGCCTTCCTGCTGGAAGCCTCTTTTCTCCGTGCCTGCTTGTTGGCTTTTGTCTTATTTTAGTGCTGCAGCTCAGATGGGAGGGAGGACCTGGTGAGGGACAAGGGTGTGGGAGCCAGAAGATGGTTTTGGGGGGCAGGGATAAAGGAGAATTCTGCACACTTGATTTCTTTGGTACTTGTCGTGTTCCAGGCAGTATAACAAAAGGGAACTGTTGTGGAGAAACAGGGACAGGGACTCAGCCCAGCTCAGTGGAATCAGGGAAGCTCCATGGGGGAGGCTGTTTGCACAGAATTTTTTCAAGAAGCAGGGAGTGCTGGGTGTGGTGGCACACATCTGTAAACTCAGCTTCTTAGGAAGCTGAGGCAGGAGGATTACAATCTCAAGGCCAGTCTGGGCTATATAGTGAGACACAACCTGAAAAAAAAATAAAGATAAAAAGGGGGGCCTTTACAGTAATAAAGAGCTTGCCTAACATGCACATGGGGTCCATCCAGGTACTGAAGGAAAAGAAAAGCCATGAGCCAATCAGGCAGAGGTGAATGGGACTGGAGGTGCGATTCTGGCAGACAGAAGCACATATGAGCGATGGAGGTGGGAATGGTCTTGGTGAAGCTGTTTTTGGGAAAAAAGAAAGGTCACGAAGAGGAAGTTAGACCTAGACGTGAAACGACAAAGTGAACAGGGCAGCTTACCTCGAATGCCTCCATTCTGTTATCAACTTAAGGTCACACAGTTCCTCCTTCTCCATATCCAGTCAGATTCCAGGTCCCACTGGAGTTGTCTTGCAGTCTCAGGAGCACCCTTACCCATTTTCTGCTGTGGCTGGAGACCTCATCCTTGGGCTGAGACTCTGCAGCAGCCCTTATGGTGGCAAGAGCTCAGGAGCGGTGGCTGCAGAGGAGCCCATGAAGACCTGCTTCAACAGGAGGAGTTTATTTCCCTTCCATGACCAACAAGCAGCCATCAGCAGTGCTGGGACAGCATGATAGCTCCCTGGTGTCACTTTGTGTTCCCACTAGCAGTGTGAAACCAGCCACCTCGCTGTGTCTCCTATAATCCAGTCAGGGGGAAAAGGAGGTAGAGGAAGGGAAGGAAGTGACTCTCCTTTCATCACAAGGGTCACCCGAAGGCTGTGTGTTCTGTAGGTTCTAATCATGCACCCTTCACCATGTAGTCACATTGATCAGTGAGGAAGGTTGATGTCCTAGTCAGTTTGTGCTGCTGTAACAAAATGCCTGAGACTGGGTAATTTATAAATTAGAGAGACATTTATACCCCAATTCTAGAGGCTGAGAAGCACATGATCAGAGCAGAGAGTACTGGGTGCTGAACCAGGACCCCAGGAGGGCAGTGAGCTGGGAGTTCCAGAGGGAGGCTGGGTGGGGAAAATGACCAAACTCGTAGGTGGCTGAATGAGCCAACTCATCCAAAAGGAGCAGTACGGGAGGCTGGCCCTGTGGCTGCCGTTTACCGAACACTGTTCTTACTTATATTATTTCTCACCCTAGTTCTCTGCTCTGGGGTCTTTTCCTCATGTCCACCTTCCCCGGAGGACTGACTTATGGCCTGTCCATCTCTGTTATACTCCTACTCCTGGCACGACACCTGTTCAAGCACAATGTTTGGTGGGTGTCAGTTCCATTGAATTCAGGTGAGCCAGGCCCAGGCAGGAAATCGAACTCAGAGAAGCAGAGATTCAGAAGCAGGAACCCAGAGGTCTGCAGCTGGTGGCCACCGCTGGGCATCTGGGGCCAGGTCAGCCGTTGCTGAGGTCAGAGCCTTCAAGGTGTGAGATCAGCGGGCAGGCAGGCAGAAGAGATGAGATCTGGGCAAGGGGGCGCTGAAGAAGCAGTAACAATGCAGAGAAGAGGAGGGGGCAGGGCACCAGCCCAGGGAAAGAGCTGGACACAATGGCAGCAGCCCGGGAAATGCAGGGATCAGAAGGAGGTGCTTCTGTACTGTGGAAGGGCTGAGCGTGAGGGAGCAGGAAGAAAGTCCCTTTCCTCTCCTATTGCTTTGGCCCTAGTGATATCAGGTTCGGGTACAGCATCCTGTGGGAAAAAGAACAGAGGTTGACGGTGTGGGGGTGAGGGCAGGAGTTTTCTGCACTGAGGTTAAGCAGGCTGTCCACCTGAGGGCGAGAGAGACCATACCTGAGGCTTAAAGAGCAGAGGCAGCAGAGCCGCTAGGGATCCCTTGGCCTCGCGGGGTTCGGGGCTGTGATCAGGAAGGATTGGGGAGTGTAAAGTTAGGCTTGAGTCTTCTTTCTTTCTGCACAAAAGGCTCTGGACGGACGTTTCCCAGCTCTTGGTCTACCCGTAGCATGCATGGCAGAGGTTGTGGAGCAGGGTTACCTTGGCAGCAACTGTCAGGGCCGGGCCCCGCTGGCACTAGTGAGGACCTCGGTTCTGACTTCGGATTGGAGCCACTTCAACTCTCCATTCCTCTTATTGTTCAGCAGAGAGGATGATCTGTCTCTTCCCTTGGGGGAGGGGGTGTGTTGTTCTGAGGCCTTGCAGGTGGGAAGGCCACATCCTCTGGGGACCCAGCCAGTGTGCGGCTCTGCGATGAGGACCGATTGGACTCACTGTGGAGGCGCTAAAGGGTCTGTCTTGCTCCTCAGTGGTGGGCCGGAGAGTCTGGGACTCAGGCTCTGCTTGGGGTGACCACCACCTCTCTGAGCCTTCGTTTCCACTTCCATGACATGGAAATTTGAAACCAGCTCTTCCCCAGAGCTGAAGGAACCAGATATGGCATCAGTGCCTGAAAGTTTTTTATTTTATTTTTTTAAAAGCATGAAGCGATGTAGAAATGTGACTTCCTGCCGTTGATATTCCTTTTCTCTCTGTTCTCCTGTCACATCTTTATAAGTCACTATCTCTCGGAGGGGCAGCCAGGACCAAGGCCACACCAGGGCCTGCCAGTGCTTTGTGTTCCCTTTTGAAAGGTGAGTAGAGGTGGCGATGACGCCCTTCTGGCCCCGTCTGTCTCCTTTGACAGCAGCCTGGCTATTCTGGAAGTTGTCAGCAGAGGGCAGTAGCACCTCACACCTTCGTTCCTCCTCTGTGTTTCCTGGCCACAGCACCGGCTCCACCAGGAGGGCCACCTCAGTGAACCGCCAGGCAGGGTGCGCGCCAGGCAGCCAGAGGATGTCTTAATGGCCTGTGCAGCATGCAGTGGATTAGCTGAGGGCGTGTCGCGGCAGGGCCACCCCAAGAGCCAGCCTGGCCATGTGCGCTGATCTCCTGTGAGGAGCAGGAGTTGGAGGGGCAGCCTTCCTGGATGATGCCAGAAAGGGACAAGGTCCTGTGTTGCCCTTGGAGGTGCCTGCATCTCACCGAGCCTCTGCCAGAGAGAGAAACCCTGGGTGGGGCTCAGAGGGCCCTCCAGGGTGGGGATGGAGCTGAGTAAGTTTTCCCATCTGGTTGGGCCCTCCAGGGCACCCTGCTGGGTCCAGGTGGTGATGACAGCACTGGTCCCCCCCCCCCCAGCAAGTCTCAAGGCAGGTTCCCTAGCTGTGCTCCAGGCCTCCCCTTACTCCCAGGGGGACAGTCTTCTCTTCCCCCATTAGTGTCTCTTCAGCCCCTCCCTCTGCTCAGACTCTGGCCCTGATGGAAGCGCCTGGCCCAGTACCTGGATGCCCAGCTGTCTGCACTCCGCCATGGGCCCTGCAGGGGTCCAAGGTACTGCAAGCCATAAGCACAGGAGTGGCTGAGTTTGAGGCTGAGAGCAACTCCAGTTTCCACTCCTGCCAGTTATGCCTCCTGGCTCACCTGGTGGAGACACTGTGGTGATGGTGCAAGTTGATGCTTCCTGGCCACACAGGACTGGGCACGGGTTTCTAGGGACTTACAGTCTCCTGGGGACAGACAACATAATCTGCATCTTGGGTATCTTTATTGGCTTTTGCCTGGAAGAATTTGGAGGGGACAGAAGACTCCAAGTAGGGGCAGCCCCTTGTCCCTTTGGCCCTGTTATTTTCTCCTCCTTCTGAAATAATAGCTGGTCCTGTTCTGAGCCTTTCAAGTCACTCGGGCTTCCCAGGCATCATGGCAGTGTCTCTTTCACAAGATCCATCCTCCAGAAGGCAGGGGTCCAACTCACTGTTTTCTCCAACCTGAGGAACACTGTCTGCACAGAGTATCCCAGGGTGAGAGCTCAGGGTGCCTTGTTCTCTCTTCTCCTAAGCTTTCTAGTACCACTGTTACTAAATTATTTATTCGGCTACATTTATTGCTTCACTCAGTGGTTGAACCTGCTTTTACATATATACTGAGCACCCACAGTGTTCCAGGTTCTGTCTCTCTCTGTCTCTCTCTGTCTCTCTCTCTCTGTCTCTTTGTTTCCCTCTGAGGGGTGTGGGTGGCAGCATGTTTCAGGCCCCGTGAATAGTCTGGCTCCTCCCTTTCTAGGGAGAACCATGGATCTAGATTCAGGAATTGACCGAGGGGGAGAGCAGGAGGGAGCCAGAAGACATAAGAACAGTGTGGAAACGTATAACAAGGTGAATTCAGGGGAAGGAGAGAGACCTGGACAGGAAGCAGGACAGACCAGGAAGAGAGAGGAGAGGGAGAGGGCAGGAGGCCTGAGGAAGGGCACATCTTAGGGGGACAATTGGACTTACCGGGTGGGGGCACGTTGCTGAGAGGAGAGCTAGAGAGAGGGGACCTGGGGAGAGGACCAGTCAGCTGCAGTCTAGGGACACAGGCTAGAGTTCCAGTTTGGAACTGGCAGCCCTGGAGCAGGTCCCCAGGGACTTTAAAGTCGCAGCTCCAGCTGTAGGGGCTTCAAGGGGTATGCGTGCTGTGGCACCTGGCTAAGCCTTGTCTGTGTGCCTGGCAGGGGACCTGGTGCTCACGGGGGCCCTGAGAATATAATCATCAACAGGACACAGGCTTTGCCTTCAGTGAGCTCTTGCTTGAAGAGTTGCAGGCTGAATGAGCAGAGGATGGTGAGGCAGTGACCTTGGTCTTCTATCCCTTTCTGCTCCCACATGACTTCCCTCCAAGGTCACCTGCCTGGTCCTGGCCACCGAGTACCTCTGCCTGCCGGTCCCTCAGTGAGGCAGCATCTCTGCCTTTCTTTGCTCTAAATTTCAGGACACTCATCTGTGCTCCTTTCCTGAGTTCTGCTGATTGACAGAAGCTGGCGCAATGAGTGGCAGCATTAAAGATTGCTAATGACTCCCATATAACACCTTCCAGGTAGCTTTTGTTGCCTGTAGGAACTGTAAACGGTTTAGCTCAGGTAATAAGTAAAGCAGGAGTGGAAGGCGGAGGCAAGGTCCATGGAGAAATTGGTGTAGGAAATCTGTACTCATGGTGCATCCAAACCCATTAAAAGAATGGCCATCTTTTCTGCTCAGAGATTCATGGTCTGCATCCATGAATCTGTATCTGGGTTTTCAGGAGCTCCAAGGAAGTTTCCAGATGGTTCCACCCTTCTCTCAGTGGGTCTAAGATTCCTAACAGCCACATGAAGGCCTTGGTGTCCTAACCCACCCTCTTTGAGGCCAACATGGTGACCTCAGTTGCCCTGCCAGGTGGACACAGCTGTGCCCTTTTCTATTTTTTGCAAAGATTGTTCCAAAATCTCTTTTGGCTCTTTTTTGTTCAAATTCAAAGAAAGTCCAATTTTTAAAAATCTCTCCTCAAGCATCCAATTCTTTAATCCCCAATCATCTTCGCAATTTCTATCCACTAAATCTTATCCAGTTCTTTCTTCTCAAGTGAAACTTTAAATTGGATACATTAGGAGTTTGGAGACTTTAATGAAATGATTGCTTCATGGTTTCCATATATTTAAAAAAGTCCTCCAATATAATAATGATTTAAAAATGAATGTTTTCATACTTTTTTCCTGTGTCAGGCTCTGTTTTCAGGGATTTTCTTATGTATCCTGATTTACCATTTATAATCATAAGCTGATATGGAGGGCATTGTTACCCCATTTTACTGGTGAGAAAAGTGACAGAGAACTGAAATATAGTGGCATGAATGATTTTGTTTGTGAATAGTTTGGTTCACAAAGAGGCATTTGGCAAAATTTTGCTTTTGTTTGTGAACTCTGCATCAGGTGACAAGCATGACTGCAGCCATCTTTCCCACATGGACAGAAATGTAGCCATCTTTTCCAGAACAGTGGGATGAATTAAGTTTGTGAACTGTTGTGCCACTGTAATTTGCCCAAAGTTCCCTGGAACCCCTGGAAACTCCTGAACCTCAAACTCATATGAGGAAGAACTATTTATAACTCATGATTTCTGGGTTTTGGTCTCATCACGTACTTTTACAGCTTTGAATTTTTTCCCCTGGAGTATCAGTTCCTCATCTTCTAGGATAGGGATGATTTGTTTCTTAGAGTTGTTTTGAAAATAAAATGAAATAACAGACGTGAAATGGACCATAGAGTGTGAAGGCATGACATTTTGGGTTAACATTTACATTTTGACATCAGGAAGCCATTTGACCCACACTGAGCTTCTGATTTACTCTGTCTCCAGATTTCTTTTATTGTGTTACTGCAGATTTACTTTACCTAGGGTTTCTGTTCTGCTCAATCTCAATTTCCCAGGGTCCATTGGAAGTTTTCATGTTTCCCTGACTTGATTTCTTTGACTGGTTAATAGGATTTCTCTTCCATGCAGTAGGAAGCAAGGAAGCCACAGGACATGGAAGTGACCCTACCCACGAGAGCAGACCGGAGCCAGGCCCACAGCAGCTCCAAAGGTGGAACCTGATTGAGCACACCCTAGTTAAGCATTTATCTATCTTCTATCCATCTATATATATGTGTGGTGCTGGGGATTGATAATATCGACATTTTTTTGATGACCCAAAGGATAGGATGCATGGATCCTGCTTACAGGAAACAGGATGATTCCAAGGTGACAGAGTAGTCAGTGCCAATATCTGTAATCCTGCTCTGAGCCACACTCTTGCAGGGCCTGGGAGATATCCACGAACAAAGGACACAGAACCCTACTTTTGTGGAGCTTAGATTCATACAGATATGCAGATTATATATGAGTAAATGTATGAATAAGCAAACTTAGAGTACATTAGAAAGAAAGAAATGACTTGGAGAAAGGAGTGGAATGCAGGATATTAGGAGTACATCAGAGTACTGTGGTTGCCAGCGTCAAATAGGGTGTGCAGGACAAGCCTTGCTAGGCAAGTGAGATTTTCATAGAGCACCCCCCTCTTCCACTCTCTACAGTTAGTTCAGTAGAGGTCTGAGGGCAGGGTGACTCCAGAACACAGAGCAGAGGCACTAAGGTGAGATTATCAAAGTGGCCAGTGCGGCTGAGGCGAGTAGGTAAGGAGAAGAAAATCTGCAAAAGTTCAAGAAGGCAGTGGAGAGAGGGGTGAGATCTACACAGAGAATTCCAGGTGTCTCCTCTAAGGGACATGGAGCCTTTGCTGGTTTAGGTAGAGACAAGACGTAACAGCACACTGGTGGTCTTGCTCACTGCCCCTCTACCCCAACTGTAGTGTGACTTTATGGTTGAGACTCAGGCATTCTCTTGGCCTGCCCTGAACCAAGCCCTAGTCCTGGAGCTGGGAGGTCTTCTAAAAACACCTAGTCTGAGTGAGGGGAGGGCTTTCTGAGTGGAAAGAAAGAGAAAGGGAGCCATTCGAGGACAGAAACAGAGCTGCCCTTGGCCACCTCTGATTATCTGCTGGTGGAAATAGGACCTGAACACAAATAGCATGCAGATCAAAGACTCTGGAAAATCAGGAAAGAACAGGATTAGTGCCAACTCAGAGGATTCATGGTTTAATTTGGGGGTGCGTATCATTTAATCCAGGATTTAGAGGCTAGGATTCGATAGGCAGATATAAGAGAAATGACATTCTATATTGCTGGAAATCAAATGTGCACAAAGGTAGAAAAATAGGGAAAGAATTGATTAAATGCAGGGCAAGAAGCAGTGATGACTAGTTCGTCTTGGCTGGATTGTCAGATGTGCAAGAGGAAACATGCATAAGGGAAAGGTTGGGGCTGATTCACAGGATTCCCAAATGCTGTTTTGGATGCTATGAAGAAATAAGTACAGAACATAATTCTTCATTTAAAGAATCATGTTATAAACTTGTTAGAATCCTATAAAGGCATGACTTGGTAGGGAAAAGGATTAAGATAATTAAATTCGGAGAAATGGGTGGAGTTAAGTATTTAACGTGGTAAATAATTGTACTGTTATTGAGTTTCAGGTATGTGAATCACTCCAGAGATTGGGCCACAGGACCAAAATCACCATAGAAGTAAGCATATAACAGGGAAAGATCTTAGAATGATTTTAAATGGACCTTAAAATAGGTAATTAACATTCAGGAAATTATACAATAAGGGAGAGAATCAGAAACTATACACGAACAGAAACAGGGAAATTATAAAAGTGAACAACACAATGCAGTATGAGCTTATCAGCAGATTTATATACGTAAAGAAAATATCCAGATTAGAGCAAAAATGTAAAATGAAAAGAGTATAAGAAAGAGGAAGGAAAGTGGTGAAAAGGCCTAGTACATATGCAATGGGAGTTCCAGAAGAAAGGAGAGTGATAAAAACCACCAAGCCCCAAGTTCAAGAAGAACCATCAACTTTAAGAAGAACATATAAAAACTGTAGGCCTAAACTCATCTTAGTAAAATAGCCAGCAAGGAAGATAAACAGCAAAGTATTAACAAGGGAGATACGCATTCCTAGAATTTCAACAAGGGGCAAGAAGATCAATAGCTGACTTCTCACCAGAAAAATTGGAAGCCAAAAGGCAGTATTTTCTGAAGGCTTAAAGAAGGAAACCAGACCAACTCAGAATTCACCTGTTGAATATATCCTTCGTTAGCGAAAGTGAAATAAAACAGTTTTTGGGGAGCAAACAAAACAGCGATTTGTACTAGTGGATCTGTCCTGCAGGAACTAGCAAAAGTATTCTTCAGACACAAGGAGCAGCATCTCAGAGAGAAGCACGAGAATGCAGGAGGGACAGAGAAACAAGAGTGACCACGCTGACAAAGCTACATGAATGCTGACAGTAACACAGGAGTTACTTTTTAATCAGCTGTGTCTTACATTCCTGGCAGCGTGCAAGCATTCTTTCATTTATGAGTTTGAATCCGTTCTTAGTCCTATTTGGCACACAAAGAGAATGAAGCTTAGAGATGAAGAGGAACTTTCCTGAGGTTATTTGAGCAATAAACTTAATCTCATGCTCAAATCTATGTTTCCCTTACCAATCTGTTGTGATTTTCGGAGGGGTTAGCAATTTGGTGTCTTAAGTTTCAGGGAGAATCAATCTGCATCAGCCAGATGGCTGCATTTCCATGTACTTCTTACTCACCATGAGGGCGACCCAAAGTAGCTCTGAAAGTGACCACAACAGCTAGTGGGACTGCCCCTTCTTTTTGTGGACTGGCAAGTTCCCCTGCTGCAAATGGCTGCTGTTCGCTCCATCCATCCATTCATCCATCCAATGACCAGCTATCTTGGAAGACTGATCCAGTCGAAGAACTTCCCTGGTTATGAAGTCTTCCTTGACATTTTTATTTATTCTGATCACTCTGTTTTGAACTTACTTGTAACAGGTAGACAGTAAGTTATTAAAGACATCCTCAGTTATTTGCCATGGGATCGCTCTTCTCCCCTGCCATTAGATTGTAAGCTCTTGGAAAGCAGACACCATAACTCGTTTGACTTTGTATCTATCAATATTTAGCCCAGTACCTGGCCATCAGCAGGTGAATATTTGTTGATTTCTATACTGGAATTCATCATCTCCACACTGGCAGTAAACTTGGAAGCCAGTGTTTAGGCACCCAGTGTCACAGGAATGATCGTAGCTTTGGGGTTGTGTTGAAGTTAGCAGTACTACTGTGCTGTCCAATCACAGCTGTATGTACATTCTGTCAAGACCTCTGGATTGAAATGTGAGCAAAGAAAAGTGAATAGTGAATGACTGAAATGTGAGTCGTATTTGGATGATCAACCAACAAAATTACCTAGCACCACTACCAACGGTGCTTAGGGAAATCTGACTTCCTCCTAGAACCTTCTGTCACACTGACCTCTGAGGGGTTTCACAGTCAAAACACTCCAATGCCCCCCCTCAACCTGATGGCTTGGGACTCCACTTCAGAGCTCTGTGCCCTCCAGGGTGACTTACAACTGATTTCTAAACTGCTTTTCTGTGTGCTGATATTTATGGAAGTCTAGACGCATCTGTGGGGAGAGAGGCCACCCTCAAGAGTAGCTGTGGTGAATATTAATCAGTGCTCTGTAATGAGACCAGGGCACTTGCGTGCCAGTGGGAGTGTGGAGTCAGACAACAACTGTTTGAAGGAGATAAAATGATAAACATCATTCCTGGCTGGGCCAGAGGCAGGAAAGACTGTGAGGATCTCAAATGACCTAAGTGATACTGGATCTCTCATGGCCTCACAGAGGCCGAGGGGAGAGTTATGGAGTAAAGTGGGGACTCAGAGCCAGTTCCTAGGACTTATGAGGCCCTCCTGTGGGCTCAGATTTGTGCTGAGAGGAGGCTGAGGATGAGACTTAGTGTGGGTCCCTGCTGAGGGCAGAGGAAGGAGACAGAGAAAGTGATCCACAATCTTTTTTCTTTCATGCAGCTCTATTTTGTATCCCATATAAACTGAGCTTAATGATGAAGGAGAGATTTTCAACTCCTTTTCATCTCATGAATAGCTAAGTAGAACAATGTATTTCATTAAACTGAAGTAAGCCCCCATCTTACACTTGCATATGCATACAGTCCGGACACATGCAGGTGCCCTTTCTTTTGGCTGAAATTAGTAAAAATTGGTTGATTCAAGAAATTAAAAAAATTGTAACACACTGAGCTCTTGGTAGTAATTGCATCAAACATAACAATTTGGGAAGAGTGGTCATCTTACTGTGCTGATTCTTCCGATTCACAAATGCAGGATACCTCTCCACTTAAAATTAGATCTTTGAAATCTTGCTTTAGTGTTTTGTGGTATTCATAAAACTTGTACACACTAGCTTTTTTAGATTTTCATCATTTCACTTAGTTTTGAGTGATTACATATAGTATTGTAATTGTATTTTTGGTTTCCATGTGTTCATTGCTAGTAGATAGAATTATAACTGATTTTGGCATGTCGATCTCGTATCCTGTGACCCTGTTGAACTCATTTACTTGTTCTAGGCATTTTAGTTGCAGATTTGCTAGAAATTTCTGCATAGATGATTATGTCTGTTGCAGGTAGGAATATTTTAATTTCTTTCTAATCTGTATGCCAATTGATTTTTGAAAAAAAAGTGTGAAAATAATTCAGTGGAGGAAATGTAATCTTTCAACAAATGGTCCTGGAGTGATTGGATAGGTATAGGCATAATAAACAAATATAAAAACCAAAATCACAACTCTCAGACCCTGAAATACCTTGATTAACCTTCCAGAGTAATGCTTCATATAAAAATGAGCTAAAATAGATTATATATTTAAATATAAATATAAAAGTATAAAACTCTTAGAAGAAAATCTAGGACCTGGAGAAGAGCTCTCAAACATGACACAAAAAAGGAATATCCAAAAAATGAAAAGAAGAAAATTTATAAATTGAACATCATCTAAATTAAAAATCTTTTGCACTGTGTAAGACACTGTTGTTAATGGGAATGAGAAGACAAGCTACGGATTGGGAGGAAATACTTGCAAACCACACATCTGACAAAGGACTCATGTTTAGACTGCACAAAAAAACTCTCCAAACTCAACATTAAAAAACAAACAAAATATGGGCAGTAGACAGAGAGATATTTTTTTCAGAGGATACTCAGATAGCAAGTAAGCATATGAGAAAACGTCCGACCTCACTTGTTGTCAGTAAATGCAATTAAGACTATGCCACGATATCACCACACACCCATCAGAACAGTTAAAATAATACACTATATGAATAATTAAAATCAATAATACCAAATATTGCGGAGGACATGGAGTAGTTATACCTCTCACATATTGCTTATATATAGCAAAATAAAATGAAAACAAAATAAAATTGGAAAATAATTTTCCAATTCCCTTAAAAAATCCATTTATTGTGTAACCTAGCAAAATCCCTCTTAGGTGTTCATCCTAAATAAATAAAAATAAAATTATATTCACCTAAACCCTCCGCATAATTGCGCATAGCAGCTTTGTTTGTAACACTTCCAAGTGGGAGAGAACCAAAATGCTGTAAAACAGTCTAACGGTTGATCGAAGTATGGTACATGTATTCTGTGGGCTACTCTTCAGAAATGAAAAGGAATTATTCAAAAGAAAGAATCTCTGACCCTTGGCAACCACTAGTTTATTCTCCAGTGCTACACTTTGGTCACTGTTTAAATGGTATGTAAATATCATCATGCAACATGGGACTTTTGAGACTGTACTTTTTTCACTCAGAACAGCAAAAGAACTTGAGTGGAACTCAGGGACGCTGTTCTGAGTGAAAAAAGAACAGTCTCAAAAGTCCCATGTTGCATGATGATATTTATATACCATTTAAAAAGTGACCAAAGTATATATAGCACTGGAGAATAAATTAGTGGTTGCTTTTGCCAAGGGTCAGAGACGGTGGGAACAAAAGGGAAGGCAGGTGTGATTCTAAGAGAATGGCATGAGGGGGATTTTGTGGTTATGGAGTCGCTCTGTATCTTGATTGCAGTGGGGGTCACAGACTCTCCACACACAGAACTGCTCACCAATGTATACCAAGCCAATGTCGGTAATATGTCATGGTTATGTAACCTATAACCCCTGGGGGCAACTGGGTGAAATTACAGGGGACCTACCTGTTTTGTGTTTGTAACTTTCTACGAATCGAATCAGTAATTATCTAATAATCAAAATTTAAAAAGGCAAAGTTACAACAATGTCAGCCATGTCAAAAACTGCAGGATAAGGCACGGTGCTGGGCGCCCGCCCCTCCGTGTAAGGGGAGAGGTTACGGTGCGCTGTGCGCCTCACCCTCCGTCACCTCCCCTTGCTCGTCCGCTCCCCAGGTCACCCTTATCCTGGGTTCGGTGTTCGTTATTCTCCCCTCTCTATATGTCTCCTTAAGTAATAGTATTGTTTCGCATATCATAAGACTATAGAAATAGGATGGTGCCATCAAGCTGTGCTTATTTTCCTATAATTTACCTTTTTAAACTCAAAATGATAGTTTTCAAGATTTGTTGAATAGATGCATATATCTTTCATGTAATCATTTTCACGGTGGTATGGTAGTCTAATGAATCAGTTTGTTACAATTATCTATTTCTTTGATGGCTATTTATTTGCAGTTTTCACTATTATACCCAGGTCTGAAACAGTCATTTTTTATAAATGTCTTCTTGAGCATGTATAGAAGAGATTTTAGGAGATGCATTTTGGAATTGAATTGCTGAGTGATGGGTTGTAAGCATTCTAAGTACTATTATATAATGCCCAGTTCCACTTAGAAGTGGTTTTTCCAACACCACATAAGAACTATTGTGCCAGCCCGTTGTGGTGGAGCATGCCTGTAAACCAAGCACTCAGGAGGCTGAGGCAGGAGGATCACTGAGAGTTCAAGACCAACATAGGCTACAAAGTGAGTTCAAGGCCAGCACTACATAGTAAAGACCCTGCCTCAAAAAGACAAAGCAAAAACAAAAACCAAACAACCCCCCCAAAACTCCCCAAACCAAAAAACTCCAAACAAAAAACAAACAAAAAACTATGCTGCCAGGATCTGGTAGTATCAAAATTGTTGATCTGATGGTTATGAAATGGAATTATATTGTGGTTAGAATTTGCCTACATTATCTTCCACTGATGTTGAACATTTATGAAACATTCTAAACAGCTGGTTTTACTCTTTAATGTATTGCTCTTCACATACCAATTTTTCTGTTGAGTAGATTGTCTCATTCTTTGTAGAAGTTCTTTATATAAAATAGGTACAATTGCTATCTTATTTTTATGTCTTTTTTTAAGACAGGGTTTCACTTTACAGTTCAGGTTGGCCTTTAATTCACTACACAGCTCACGCTGGCCTCAAACTCATGGCAATCCTCCTGCCTCAGCCTCCTGAGTGCTAGGAGTACAGGGATGTGCTGCCACGCTCGGATGCTTATATGCCAAACCAATAATTTCTCTAAGCCTATGACTTATTTATTGATCATGTTTCTGGTACTCTTTGATGCCTCCAATTTTAATTTTAAGCTGGTTGAATTTATCAAGGTTTCCTTTTACACTTTATGTTTTTCATGTCTTGCTAAAAAATTTCTTTTCTGCCTATTTTAGTTTCCTATATTTTAAATGTCTGACAGTTAAACTTCTACTCTTCAGTATGTATCTTAATCTACATGCAGTTGACGTTTTGTATATGGTGTGAAGTTGGAATCAAAACAGCGATACGTCCGCACGAGTGATTAACCTAATATCATCTACAGTGAGTTACATCCTCACTCCTAAGATCTGCAGTTCACCTCTGCCCTGCGCTCACTTGTTTTAATGTAGACAGTTCTCTTTTTGGACTCTTGATTCTAATTAATCCAATTCCCTCTCTCTGTGACAATTCCACCTTGTCTTGATGACTAAACTTTATTTAACAGTGTTGATTTTCGATAAGGGAAGCCTATTCACCTGATTCTGCTTTATCAAATTGTCTCGGCTATTCTTAGCTATTGGCTTTTCCATGGAAATGAACAGCTCCTGTGAAAAAATTCTTTTGGGCCTTTGACTGGAATTTCAGTAAATTATATTTTGATCAGGGAAAATTTATATTTTTAATGTTTGGTCTTCCTATTCTTTAACATTGACCATTTCACAATTTGTTAGTGTCATCTTTAGTGGCATTAAGAACTGTTTCATATTTTTAGCTGTAAAGGTCTTGCACATCTATTGTTAAATTTTCTTTTGAGTTATTGGGAGTTGAACTGAGGGACCCTCTGCCACTGAGCTGCATCCTTAGCCCTTTTAACTCTGTTTTTGAGACAGGATCTCACTAGTTGCTCCGTGTGGCCTTGAGCTTGTCATTCTCTTGCTTCGGCACCCTAAGTAGCTGGCATTATTGGCTTATGCCCCCACACTTCACTTATTAGATTCTTTTTTTTTTTCACTTATTAGACCCTTACACACTTTATCTTTCTTTCTTCCTTCCATCTTTCTTTCCTTCCTTCACTCTTTCCCTCCTTTCCTCTCCTCCTCGTCCTCCTCCTCCTCCACACCCTTGATTTTGTTAGATTTCCCAGTTTGCTCTAAACTCCTGAGGTCAAGCAAGGCTCCTACCTCAGCCTCCTGAATGCTTGAGTTACAGCCATGCGCTACTATGCCTGGCTGTAGATAGTTTATAATTTTATTTCCTGTTGTAATTTAAAATTCTGTGGGCTGAGGATTTAGCTCAGTGGTGCAGCGTCTGCCAGGCAAGCATGAGGACCTTAGTTTGATTCTGGTTCCTCCCCACCACCCCAAGATTCTTAGGACCAGGGATATAGCTCAGCGGCATAAGTGCCTGCCTGGAAAGTGCAAGGTCTTAAATTTGATTCCCAGGAACAAACAAACAAGCGAAATTTTTTTCTATTTCATGCTGATGTATAGGATTATGACTCATTTTTGTACAATAATTTCCTATCTCCTACTTTGATGAATTTTCTCACTAATTTTAATTATTAGAAACATCATCATGGGTGTTCTATATGAAAATTTTATTACGTATGAACACTTACAGTCTCATACTTCTAGTAAAAACTGAGTAGGAGCAAAGAAAGTGGTATCCTCACCTTGTGCCTGATTTAAAAAATAAATACTTTCATTTCACTGTAAATGTGGTGTTTTACAAGGTCTCATTTACTATTTATAAGTCTCTAATGCTTTTTTAGGGAAAGATTTTTCTGTCGTTGTTAAGCTGATTATATAGGGTTATTTTGTTTAGTTTTTTACCTCCCTCTTTTAATGTGGCTTATTGTACTAGTAGACAATCTGGTATTGAACTTTTCTTGCCCTTGTAGGATAAGTCTTACTTGCAGTTGATGTATTTTGATTTTACACATTTGATTCAGTTAAAATTTTATTTAACATTTGACATCCATTTGCATAAATAAGATTGACTTATTTCTTTCTCATACTGTCGCTGAGAAAATACAGTACTATCTCATGTTTCTTTCTTGTACTGTGTCTAATTTTGGAAGCCTTGTAATTTGATAAGTTTTTCTTCTCTTTGTCTTCCCCGAAACAGTCTGAACAAGATCGACATTACTTCTTACTGTTTCCGTAGACTAGGCAGTCTGGCTCCCCATTTCTTTCTTTCTTTTTTTTTTTTTTCTGGTACCGGGGATCGAACTCACGACCTCCTGCTTGCCAAGGCTCCCCATTTCTACCGGAATGACTGAACTGCTGATTCCATTGCTCTAGTATATAGTCTATTTTTCTTGGGTCAGTTTGTGTGAATTCTGCTAAGAAAGTGTCAGTTTTGTCTAGGCTTCATTTTTGTGCTTCTCAAGTTTTCAGCCTCTAATGTTTCTTATCTAAATATGAATCTACTAGAAATTTTCCTGTGGCATAGCTTCTAGTAAGTGGCCCCACATTTTGGCCAGGATAATCTACTATAGTTTGGGCCTTGAGTCCTTCTGTGTGTGACTGCACCATAGGTTATTCAACCAGTTCTCTGCTGTTGGACAGCTGGCTGGCTTCCAGGCTTTTGCCATTATAAAACCTGACACAATGAATAGAGTTGTGTACATATGTCTCTTTGAATTTTTACTCATGTCTCTTTAAGATGCCTAGAATAATGATTTCAGAGTCAAAGAACAAATAAATACGTGATTTTACTAATTATTGATATATTCCCCTGCATGGGAGGACATTGTTTAGATTCTCACCAGCAACACATGAGAATTCTTATTTCTTTATAACCTTTCCAGCAGGATGCCTTGGTAGATTTTAAGGCTGCTGCCAATCAGATGGGCATAGGTTTTGGACATGAATAAAGTTGTTATAAATATTTACATACAAATTTTCTTCTAAACATGTTTTTATTTGATTTGGGTAAATAACTAGCAGTGATATTGCTGGGTTGCAATATTTTTAAATTTATAAAAAAAAGTGCCAAATTATTGTCCCAAGTATACACTTAAGGTTTTTTTTTGTTTGTCTTTTGCCATTACAATAGATGTACAATGGTTTGTCATTGTGGTCTTATTTGCATTTTTTTCTTTTTTTTTATTATTTTTATTTTGAAGGTAGTAGAAATACAACAGAACAAGACAGAACAAAGCCAATTGAGTCAGTGCAAAGAATTTGGTATAGAACTTCACAGCAGGTTACCAGGATAACAGCAATAGGTACCATAGTATATCTCATTATCTTCGCAGTAGTTGTCTAGTCAATTAGGTATAGCAAAATCAAACCCAAAACAGAACATGATAAAATCAATTGAAAGAGAATAATGAAAATAGTAAAGCAATTAATCACAATGAATCAAAACTGAAAATAACATTTGCTTTCAAAGAGAAAATAGAGGAGGCCCCCCCATATTTGCTATATTGCATACAATCATCCTGCCAAGAGTTGGTCAGACCTCTGTCCCCAGTTGCTAACGAGGGTGCGGTGGGAGTGGGGTGTTGGATTCCAAGCCACGGTAGGCTCACAGGAAATACTACTGGGCCTGCTCCTGGCTGACGCCCGCCCGAGGAAGACGCTCACCAAGAGGGCTGGTGTATGGCTTCTTTGTGCAGCCTCCTGGGTTCCAGCATGGCCGCTCTCTATTTTTTACTTATCTACTGTATTCTTTTTTTCTCTTAGTTTTTTGTTCCATGTTTATGTTTTATAACTTATTTTGTTTCTATTTTTTTTTCTTTTTGTACTGGGGAGACAATTCATGACCTTGGGCTTACTGGGCAAGCTCTTGAGCTGCTGAGCTAACTCCTCAGATTAACTTCTCAGTCTGCATTTCTCAGTGACTAATGTTATTGAACATGTGTTTTTCTTCCATTTGCATAACTTCTTTGGTGAAAGATATGTTCAAATAGTTTGTCCATTAAAAAACTGGATTCTTTGGTTACTGAGTTTTAAGAGTTCTTTATATATTCTATATAGAGTTCCTTTTATCAGGTCAGTGATTTACAAATCTTTTCTCCCTGTATGTGGCCTATATTTTTACTCTCTTAATACTGTCTTTCACAGAGTAAAGTGCTTAAAATTTTGATAAAATCTAGCTTATCAATTTTCTCTCAAGTATTGAGCTTTTGGTGTGGTAGCTAACAAATTGTTGCCTAAGCTAAGGTTGCAAAGATTTTTTTGCTGTTTTCCTTTGGAAGCTTTATACTTTTAGTTTTTATATTTATTTTTGTTATTGAGTTTGCATTAGTGTTTTTATATGGCTAAGACATGGATTGCATATTGATATCAAATTTTTTTTGATATCAAATTTTCCACCATCATTTGTTAAATACCATTTTCTTTCCATTAAATTACCTTTCTCCCTATGTCAAAATCAATATATTCTATACATGTAAGTCTGTTTCTGTGTTTTCCTTTTCTGTTTTTTTTTTTTGTACCAGGAATCGAACTCATGACTGTGCTCTTGCCAAGCAGGCACTTATGCCGCTGAGCTAAATCCCCAGCCTTGTTTCTGCATTTTCTATCTGCTCCACTGATCAGTATGTTTAGCTCTTCTTTAATGCCACATTGACTCGACTCCAAACACTTTCTGTTATGTATGGAAATCAGGTAATATGAGACTCCAACTTTGTTCTTGCTTTTCAGATTCATTTCTCCTTTCTACTTCCTTTGACTTGCTGCCAATATTGAATTTTCTAATCAATGAACATGACATAACATCTATTTATGCAGTTTGTTTTCTTCACGTGTATTTTGTGGTGTTTAGTGTACAGAGTTTGCACATATTTTGTAAGATTCATACCACTATTTCATTACTTGATATGCTTGTAAGTGGGGTTTTAATAATTCAATTTCTAATTTTTTTAATTCTAAAAAGGATAAAACAATAAACCAACCAAAATAAACCAGTGTAAGAGATACAGGACTTCAAAACATTATGACATCAACAATAGTTACCATAATGCCTTTTGGTGTCTTCAAAATAGCTGCAGATAACTTCAGACATAGTAAAGATCAAACAGAACAGAATAAAATAGAAACAATAAAAACAAAACAATGAATACAATAAAGGATTTCAAAACATGCCAATAGTAAATCCAAAATTGCTACCATAATATAATCTTACTGTCTTTGAAATAGCTCCTCCTGATATCGGATTTAACATAATCAAACCAAATGAAAGACAATAAAACCCAACCCAACAAAATAATGGAAACAATATAGAACTTAAAAACAAGACCATAGGGAATCAGTAGTGGCTACAACCCTCAGAAGGAGACCTCCCCCTAGATGCCATACTGCATATTGCTATCCTCTGAACCTATGATCAGACCACTGGCCCTAGACCTGCAGTGTCAGTGAAACACCAAAGCACCACAGGCATCCAATTGCATTTCACTTCGATAGCTATCACCACAGCCTGTGTTTCTCTGGAGAAACTAGTGGCTTGTGGGGTGTGTGTGTGGGGGGCTGTTACTTCTTGTATTGCCAACCTGAGTGCTGGAAGGGGCTGAGGTCTGGCTTTTCCTCGTCTGGCAGCTGCCTGTGCATGGTGCTGGTTCCCAGACTGGGCTTGTTTGCTGGTGTGGCCTTCTCCCAGTCCGACAATCTCAATTTCTAATGTTTATCAGTTTTGTACATGAATAGACTGATTTTTTATACTGGCCTTGTGTCTTGAAAACTTGATAAACTCAGTATTTTCGTAGTTTTATGGTAATATTTTTGTGATTTTCTATGTAAATAATCATATGGTTAATAATGAGAGACAATTTATTCCTGTTTAGATTGTATGGTTTTTTCTTTTCTTTTTTTCTTTATTCTTTCTTTCTTTCTTTCTTTCTTTCTTTCTTTCTTCTGCCTCTAGTATGAGTCAGGGGATTTATTCCCAATTTAAATGGGAAAACATTTGTTGTTTCACCATTAACACATGATGTAGTAAGTCTTTCATCCTTGAGTATTCTGCTAGTTATAGAGTGTTGGTGATGCTATTATTAGCTTGAGCAATTTCCTTACAATTCTTAGTTTGCTGAGCACTTTGACATTTCATCAAGAATGTGTGTTGAATTTTGTCAAAGGCCTGTGTGCTTCTACTGAGATGATCTAACATGGTGAGTAATAGCAACTGGCTTTGAGTAGTTGAATTAGTCTTGCCTTTATGGGATAAACTCATTTGGGTAGGACGAATTACCCTTTTGATATTTTGGATCAGACATGTCAGTATTAGAGAGATTTTTGAAGTTTTAATCACAAAGGATATTGGTTTGTAATATCCTTTTTTAGGCAATATTTTTGTTGGTTTTGATATGCAGGTAGTGGTGTCCTTTTAAAATGAGTTGGAAGGTGTTTCCTTCTCTGCATGATCTGGGAGATTTTGTGTGGAATTGATATTATTTCTTCTTTATTGTTTAAGAAAGTCTAGCTGTGAAGTCATTCGGTCCATAGCTTTCTCTGCTTGAAGGTTTTATTTATTTACTTAAAAATGATTTATGTTTTTTAGAATGAGGTCTCACTACGTTGCCCAGGATGGCCTTGAATTTGCACTCTTCCTGCCACAGACATTTGAGTAACTGGGATTATAGGTGTGAACTGTCATGTCCAACTATTTGAAGGTTTTAAACCACAGATTCATTAAAAAAAGATATAAGGTTATAATACAGTTGTTTGTAGTTTTCATTTTAGTTTTTTAATACTTAGACGCAGTCTGTAGTGATCTTTTTTTACTTCCATCAGGTTAACTAGAAAATCATCACTTGTATTTTTTTAAAGAATGATTGTTTTATTTCACCAATTTTCTCTATTGTTTGTTTTCAATTCCTTGTTTTTTCTTCTTTCTATTTTTCTTTTTTTCTTCTGTGCTGGGAATTGAACCCAAGGCCTTGCACTGAGCTACATCCCTAGCCCTGTATTGTAGAAATTTTGGTATACTGTGTTTTCATGTAACTAAATATTTTCTATTTATTTGTGATTATTTTTTGACAAGTGGATGTTTTAGAAGTATGTTGTTTAATACTTTGAGGGCTTTCTTAATGTCTCTCTATAACTTATTTCTAGTTTTATTTCATTGTGGTCCTAGAGTGTACTTTATGCATGAATTCTGTCTTTACAATCACCTGCCCCCAGGCCTGCATCCTACACTAAGTGCGCTTGGGATTTTTTCTTGCTCCCTGTATTTCCTGTGTGGACATAGACAGGCGCTCTGCAGAGAAGAGTGTGCCTGGTATGTGAATCTTCTTTGGGTCTGCAGACTCCAGGACTTTTACTTCCCACACTAGTTCCTAGCTGGCCTTTAGCACTACTGTTAACACATGGTCGAATTCTTACCAGCTTTTATGCCATCTGCTCCAGAGCTCACATCCCACCTCTTCTTGGAGATGCCAGCTCCCTGCATTTCAGATTACTTGGTGGGCTCAAAAACAAAACAAAACAAAAAAACAAACGAAACAAAAAAAGGCCGGTTTCAGATTGCTTGTGATTTTTGATTATAACTACTGTATATCTTCCAGAAGCCTAAAGCCTTTCAAAGTCTTTTTTTTTTTTTTGTAAACAGTTCATATCTCTAGCTCATTTTTCCATAGATTGTTTTTCTGATGCATCACCTACTTGATGAATTCCCTCTTTACATTGTCTAAAGTACTGTTAGATCCATCCACTGAGGTTTTAATTCTAATAAAGGATTTTAAAAATAATAGTATAATTTCAACATATGGTTTTGTGAGCCTGTTTCTGTTTCTGTGTATTTTTAGTTCTAGTGCTTCACTTTCTTTTTCTTTTTCTTTTTTGGTATTGGAAATTCAACCCAAGGCCTTGCTATGAGCTACATTCCCAGCCATTACTTGTCTTTTATTTTGAGACAAGGTTCTACTGAGTCACCATGTTGCCCAGGCTGGGCTGGAACTTGTGATTCTCTTGCTTCGGTCTCCCAGAGTGGTGGGATTAGATGTGCGGGTCACCACGTCTGGCTTTCTTGCTTAGTTTTGGTTATAAGCTGCAAACTTTTTAGTGGGTATTTATTGGTATTTCTTTGGGCTCTAGGGTAAAGGTCCAGAGAGGATTTCATTTTCTTCTTCTATGTGCTTAAGGACACTATTGGTAGTAGTCCTCTTTGAGCTAAATTCATTGGAGTTATTTGGGTCATGCAAAT
This sequence comes from Hydrochoerus hydrochaeris, assembly GCA_004027455.1. Taxonomy (NCBI): domain Eukaryota; kingdom Metazoa; phylum Chordata; class Mammalia; order Rodentia; family Hydrochaeridae; genus Hydrochoerus; species Hydrochoerus hydrochaeris. The sequence goes on from PVLA01013232.1 coordinate 25,623, forward strand.
TGGCTAAAAATCTGACTTGTTGCAATTTGTCAGTGAGACAGTTGTTCTTGCTTTTTTCTGTGCCAAGGTAACTTTTCACATGGCTCCTGGGGAGTATGAGGGAGGGTTGGGTGCATTTCTATTTAATACTCATCTTGATGATAAAGGTTTTTGAGTTCTCAACATATGGGAAGCGGTCCTCTGTTCAACCCCCCTGACTCCATGGTGGACAGGTCTTGGGCTTTGTCTTTTACCTCCCAAGTCTTGTGAGGCTGAGTAAATTCAAAGTTAAATTCTTTGGCTTTGGCAAAATGCCCTCAGGCTAAGTGTAACAGTCAGGATAAGTGTGTGTGTGTGTGTGTGTGTGTGTGTGTGTGTGTGTAGTGCAGAAGTTGAACTCTGGGGTTCTGAGCTATACCCTCAGCCCTAGTACTCTGGATTTCTTCTATCACATAGATTTTTGACTTGATAATTCCCTGGTTGTCAACACTTTGAGGATTTTAAAGTAAATTTAAAAAAAAGTAATCTAGTATTTCTTTCTTTTTAGGAGGAACTCTATTATCTTGTAAACTTACCAAAAACCATAGATTTAAATCAATTTTAAAATTTAATAACTTATTTCTTGAGAGAAATCTTATGTCATTCTTTTTCATGGTTTTGTTCGTGTCTTGTTTTGACCTGTTCTTTTATATTATAAATGAACTTGAATTTTTGATTTTATAGTATGTATTGAATAATTCTATTAACTAAACACCCAATGGGTCAAATTTTATTGTTTGTTGTTCTGATGAATCTTGCTCACTCTGTCTTTTTTCCTATTTTGTAACTGGGGCCTGCCAGCTTTGATTCAGTGGTGCTGCGTCAGGGGAACTGTATGTCACACTTAGAAGAGTGCCGTATGGATCGAGGTAGTTTACATTTGTTTCTGTTCTATGCTTAAGACATTAGCAGAAGATGTCATTTTCATGTGACTTTCTCAGTTGGGAGGGTCAGAGACCATGCATAGCATAGGACAGGCCTGCAGCTATGAATTCTGCAGTTTAAAAAATATTCTTGCTTGGAAGGAAAGAACAACTTGTAAATATACACATATAACTGTATGTATGTTTAAGTGTGCAAGATAGATGACCATACTGCTAAGTTTTTGATAGTTCATCAAACAGAATATTTTGTGCTGTCATTGTTTGATTGTCTGTTCATTTTTTATGTTTTGATTTTGTAACTTGAACAACTATTTCTAAGATAACAATATGTAATTTATCAACTAGTGATGATTTCCTAATGTTATTTTTTGAAATTCTGTATCATTTCTACCCTTTTTTCTGTTTTGCTTTTTAAAAAATAAAAAATATTTTTAATATATACATATTCTTTCTTTCTTCTTTCTTTCTTTCTTTCTTTCTTTCTTTCTTTCTTTCTTTCTTTCTTTCTTTCTTTCTTTCTTTCTTCCTTTCTTTCTCTATCAGATCTCAGCCCAGTTAGACAGGCTTCTGTGCTACTTCCCTTTCATAGTGGGTAGACTTTTGTCTACTTGCATAAGGACAATAAATGTGAATGATGATGATATTTCAGGTGTGACTCTGCATTTTGTCCATGCTCAAGTCTTTGTCTCTTGTTGTTACTGGACTGTTCAAGTGCAAGCTTTGTTTTTATTATAATTATTTTGTGAGGTTGCAGGTTAAACCCAGAGCCTTATGTATGCTAAGCAAGTGCTGTACTGCTGAGCTACATCCTTAGGTCTATTTTTAGAAAACTGAGACCATTCAGTGCTTTGAAAGCAGTCCTCATACCAGCACAATTACCACCCTGTTTTTCAGCCTCCTCTTTTCTGTCTGACCCTTTGGGATTTTTCTTACCTCTTTATGAGACCAGCCATGCATTTAGAGGATGTTGGTTTTATCTGACATTCCTAAGTATTTAGTAACTGGAAGTTTTTCAGTTACGACATCAGACACATTGCTGAAAATTGAAGTAAATTCATTCATTTTTGAAGGGAGAATCTACATGATGTTCAAGATCTGGTTCGAATACCTTTTCCTTTGGTACCGGGGATCAAACTCACAACCTTGCACTTGCCATGCAGATGCTTGTGCCACTGAGCTAAATCCTAGGCCTCTCTGGCTAGAATACTTAAAAATAAAAGTTTTGGCTAATATGTTTGAAGATCGAAGACAGTAGAAGCAAAGGTCTTGTCACATTTATACTTCTTAAGCATAGAAATAAAGTGCCAATAATTATTAAAAAGGGACAAATAAATGGCTCTAGGGCACACGAATTGCTATTTTCTCAAGCCTGTACTCACTTCTAAACATTTCTGAACTAATGCAAAGATTGTTTTCAGGCAGACAACTGATTAGAACACTCTTGTTTACCCAGAAGAGGTTTCTTCTGATCTTGTTGGCACACAGGATAAAAATTGGATTCATAGCAAGGCTATGTCCTCCCATTTCGGTGACTTCTGTCCTGGGCCAACTCTACACGTAGGCTTTGATTTCATAATTGCTTGCAAACTGGATACCTCTCAGTGTAGTATGATTGCATTAAAGGATGCTGGAAATAATGCTCAGCTCTTTTCCCCATTTAATGTTCCTATGTGCACGGGAACACTTGTATAAACACATATATATTATCAGTGCACTAATGCTGTGGGCAAATAATGACAGCTGTCTTTAGAAATTTGCTTTTCCAGAAGTAAGGCATTGCTGGGGGACAGGCTTTGGATATCAAGCACCTTTGTAACTTCCTGCCCTTCTGCAGCCCCATTCTGTGGGCCTCCTAGCCCCTACCAGGCAGAGTGTGGCTTCGTCCCAGGGTTTCCCATATGAGGGTTTACCAGGCCCGACTGATGAATTGCCAATCAAGGTAGGTGTTAAACAGACACCTCCAAGGCAAGGGGAGCTCTCTTGGGTAGGGATTCAGGAGGAAAGAAAACCAGTAGCCACCAGACCCAGACCCCTCCCCACATTTCCTTTTTGGGATGTGCACAATCTGAAGATTTTGAGGCAGTTTCTGGATGAGACGATGTTGACCGCAAGCTGGGGTTCCAGGCAGTCTAAGAAGCATCGAGCAGAGGCAGCAGGATGGGTAAGGGCAGGGGAGGAGGTGGACCTTAGAGATGAGTAGGAGCAAATGAGACAGAATTTGCTCGCTATGGTGTGGGGAGTGGGTGGGAGAGGCCTCTTCTAAGTCAGAATCCTGGGGGCTGTGATTTATCTTGCTTGTATATTTGCTCTGGGGCTTCAGAGGGGTTTTTAAACCAAGGCAAATGGTTGTGCATTGACTCTCAGACAATAACAGACCACAGACCCGTTCCCTACAGTCTAGTTTTCTAATTAGGTAGTTAAGCAGGCCAGCACATGCCATGCCTTCCACTGCAAACATTAGCTGTAACTCCAGAGAGGAACTAGCCAATCTGTGTGCTCCCTGCTCGATTCTGTGGGGAGATACATATTGATTATATAAGCTACAAATGTGCTGTGTTTCTGGTATAAAATGGCCTCTTTCTCCTTTTCCCACACTGGTTCTTGCCTAGTTTTCTTAGGAAATGAGAAATGATAAAAAGAGTTGGGAGAAGTCCTAGATCCGTTTTATTACACAGCCCTCTTGGAAGGATGAGAGACAAAATGATGCACTTGAAGTGTGGAGTGTTACATGTCCGGTCCTAGCACTGGACCAAGCCAATGCAGGAGGACTACAAGCATGAGTCTAAAACAGAGACCAAGGGGTCCTCTTTCATTTCCATGAGGTGGTCGTTAGACTCAGATGTCAGTCTTCTACACCTTCCTGCATCACATCTTTTCTATTACCTCAGCATGAGTATGTCTTTTCTCTTAATCTAGATCACTCATCCTTGGGACAGCAGCAGAGAGGAGAGTCGTGGGTTTCCTTTGGGATTGGTGCAAATAGAGAACAAGAGACCTGAGTGTCCCTCGAGGGGAGTGGCCAGGCTGCCCTGGCCTCCAGAAGCAGCTTTCCTGCCTGTGGAACATCCCCCTAGCAAGTATCCCCTTGAGCTTACCATCATTTGAACTTCTACTGGAGATCTTTGTCCCTGTGATACAGAGCTTCCCAGGGAGAAGGAAGCACTGGACCAGAGCACTATCTCCAGTGTCCATTTTTGCCCTTATGGATAGATTTCTACCCATAGGTCTCTCAAGGTTAGGTCGCTAACCTTCCAAGTTTGCCTGGCCACCTGGAAGTGATTGTCTATGCCTGGGCAATCCCTGAGGTGTGACACCCACCATATAGAATTCCCCTGGCTGCCGATTGAAAACCCATTGTGGGAGCAGAGTGGATACAGAGACCATCACCATGGCTCATGTGAGAGAGATGTGTGTGTTGGCTCTTAGACGCCTATCAGATACTAGTGGTAGTGTAGAAACAGGTGGCTGCATTCTGTAGAGAGAATGAATGAGATTTTTTCACAGATGGGGTTGAAATATGAGAAAAAGAGAGTAGTCAGAGACAACTTCAGGGCTTTAATTCTGGCAACAGGAAGGTGTGTGTTGCCAATAACTGAGTTATTGTGGGGAGTTTATGTGGGGGCAAATTTAGAATTGGGGTGGAAATATATATTTCAGGTCCCAAGTATGTCTTAAATGTGTATATTGCAATATATATAAAAGTTGGACCCTCGAAGGCCCCCATATTAAAGTCTTGGCTCTCGGTGGTAATGGAAGCCTTTTTAAAAATTTTCTATTTTTTTATTGGTACTGGGGGTTAAACTCATGAGCATGTGCTTGCAAGGCAGGTGCTTATGCTGCTGAGCTAAATCCCCAGCCAGTAGTGGAAGCTTTAAAGGAAGTTAGGTCACTAGTGGTATGACCTTGAAGAGAATACTGGGTTCTCAGAGCCTTGTTCCTCTTCCCATTTGCTTCCTTGATGTCTAGGGTGAGCACTTCCCTTTGCTGTGTGCTTTCACAAGGATGTACTGACTCACCGCTGGCTCCAAAGCAACTGGCCAACTGACTATGGGCAGAAACCTTTGAATCTGTGTGCCAAAATAAATCCTTCCTCTTTATAAATTAATTATCTCTGGTATTTTGTCACAAAGATAGAAAGCTAAAACATATACAGCCACATATATATCCACATGGAGACACTAAGCAGATATTTGGATGTGAGCCTGAACTCAGCGAAGATGCTCAGCTAATGCCGTTCATGTGGGAGTTGTTGGTTGGTACAGACAAAGGAAAGAGAGAAGAGTTCTAAGGACTGATCTCTGGGATAAGCTAAACTTAATAGGTGTGGGAGGTAAGATTTCATTTCCTTTTGCCCTTATAATTTTTTTTTTTCTACTGAGAATGGAGGCCCCCTGAAGGCAGTGTCGTGTCTATTTGGTGGCCAAACACTAGATGCTCTATAAAAAGCTATTAAAGGATTGCATCCAAAGACTTATATCACCCAGGTGGCCTCTGATGGTGAGGGGGCTCCTGTAAGCTGGTGGGTAGGTGGCCTAATCCAGGTCAGGTCCGCCTGTGACCCTGTTGGTGTGGATGGTGAGAGAGAATTCTGACTATCCCTGAGCCTGCACCCTGCCTCCGCACAACTGTGTCTTGAAACTGCTTTTTGGAATCTGGAAGATGAGGGAGGTGCTGCCAAGAGGAGCCAGGAGCCCTGCAGGGTGCCAACAGAGGCCACAGCTTTTGAAGGTGGCGGCTTACATGTCCCTGTGATATGGCTCTGAGAGGAGGGACCTCTTCTCAGAGACAGCTTCTTAGAGCGCTCCCTTTCCTGTTGTGATTTTGTGTGTTGAGGGGCAGGAAGTGCTGTAATCCTGTTATCCTTGTCCTTTCTAACTCAGGAGTTGAAAATCCAATTTCCGGAGAACATCAGCAAACAGAACGGATGCAGAGCCAGAGGAAATGCCAGAGGTCTGTGTGTCTTTGCCAGATCCCTGATGAAGCCAGACTCAGATGAGCTCATTCCTGATGGAAGAACTTGAGGAAGGCTCAGCTGTGCCCCAGGCCTTCCCACTTTGCCCCACCTTTCAGGGTGAGTTGCTTTGTCTGCATGCACACTGGTCCTCTGCAAATGCCCCTTCTTCTGCAAACTCCCTGGCCTCCCATATATCAGAGTCTCTTTATGGACAGAGGGTCATCTTGTCAAGCAGGATTTAAGACTGATGCTTTGCATCTTTGGCCTTTTGCCGTCCCCAGGAACAGAGAGCTGGACACAGCTACAGAGGCATTGATTGCTGACCTCCGGTCTACCCACCAGCTTTCTGTCTCCAGAGGGTCTGTCTGGAGCTGTTGTCTGTGGTTGCAGCTTGTGGTCTCCCTTTCCTTCCTGTCTTGTAGGAAGCGATTGATAATGTGCCTCCAGACTGGTCACTTCAAATGCATCAAAAGCCTGCAGACTCTTTAAGAATGCTAAAGTAATTAGAGGCAAGCATTGATGGTGAGGGTACACACATTTTTAAATAGAAAATTAAAAACCATCCACAATTCCATAACTTAGAGACAGCCACGGTAAGCCTGTGGGTATGTTTCCTTCCAGGTTTTTTCAGGCTTGTTTATAAAGCATTGCTATGATGGTACTGCTGAGTCTGTTTACCATCTAGTCCATATCCAGGTGGGTACTACAGGTGGGTGTGAGGGAAAATGTGTCAGTCTTTGTGTGTCTTGTATTATTAGGCTTTTAGCTTCCACCCAAGCCCAGATCTTCCTGCAATCACTTAGTCTCACCTCTACAGGGTGTTAATTTCTCCATTCCCTAGTTAAAAAAAATTTTTTTTTCTCCTCTATTTTTTTATTCTGAGCTCAGGAGCATTAGTCTGGACTGGAAGATTCCTTTTTCCTCTGGTACAGAGGCAGCTAGTCAGGCCTTGTCTGTCTTCTGAATGCACCACCTTTTAAAAAACATTTTTCCATTTGGGATTTAGGATATCTTTGTTTTTTTTTCCTTCATGGAAGGATCCAGGGCTGTTGATGCTCACAATACCATGAAATCCAGCACAGACAAATTCTACTGATTACAGAGAGCAGCCTTAGGTTTATGAAAATCCAAGAAGGGTACAGGTAACAGGGCCGTCCCTTGACCAGGTTAGAGCATCTCCTCTAGCACAGGAAGACATAAGAAGATCCCTGATGTTATAGTTTGAGTCTAGATGTTCCCTAGAGCCTCATGTAGTCATGGAGGCAGGCTTTCTAGAGTTTGTGAATGACTCATGGTCCAATGCTGGGATTATGGTGTGTGTGCTACACCCAAATAGGTGTGGCCTATATACAATATAAAGGACAGAAAGAGTCTTCTCTCTGTGCTCCTCCTCTTTTGCTTTTGTTGCTTGGGCTGTTTTCTACCACCATGAACTGTTGCCACTCTGACTTGGAGCCAGCTGATTATAGACTGAAACCTCCACAGACTGAGCTAAATAAACCTTTCTTTTCCTAATTTTGGATGTTGGGTATTTTGTCTCAGCAATGAGGGGAAAGTAACTAAGACACCTGCTTTTTCCACTTTGTGCCACTGCTCTGCCCGGGATGTGTTCTTGTGCAGGGTAAACCTCACTCCCAGCATTGGCTTGTGTCACCTGGCTAAGGTCTTTCTCTGACATTAATGCCTCATGCCCTTTGTCTCTCCAGGCAGGCCCTGCCCCTCAGAATACTTCACTCAATTCTCCTTCCACCTGCAAGCCTCCTCCTTGCTCTTGACCCTTTGCTCAGAATTCCTCCAGCACTTGCTGTCCCCATCAGCACTGCCCATATAGCCACACAGCCAGATGCCTGCTCTTTAGCCCTCCTGGTGCTATGACCCTCTCCATAGAGCAGTCTTTTTCTAGACTACGTTCCATGTACCTAAGATGCCAGAATTCAGTAACCGAGAGCAGTCCCTCCTGTGTGTGACACCCAGTAGCTGCTGTGTGCTCCCAGGACACCCTGTTTGGAGGGCTTGGGGAAGGTGGTAAATGCATGGGCTGGTGTGTCTGCACACAGGCGTGTGCAAAGCCTCTCAGTGTGAAGAAAGCAGGGAAGGGACAAGAAAAGTGTGTCTCTTGTTCAGTGGCCTTTATTTGTATTCTGGTTTGTACTGTTGCTCCAGGCTCTGATTATGGGGGGGATGTTCCTAGTATCCACAAGTGTGAATATTTATTCCTTCCTATTTTACAAAGTGTGATCAAAATTTATGGTGAATATTTAAATTAAGAATAATCATTACAGTAAAAGAATGATTGTCATCAATCCTCCTCAAAATACTCCCTCTTGCTGTAAAAACACTTATCCCATTGTTTTTGCCATTTTTAAAATTTTTATCTTTTTGAGACAGGGTTTTACCATTCAATTCAGGCTGTCCTTGAACTCACTTTATAGCCCAGGCTGGCCTCAAATTCACAGCTATCCTCCTGCCTCAGCATTCTGAGTGCTGGGATTACAGGCATGCACCGCCACACCTGGCCTATTTTTGCCATGAAGCAGTTCTAAAAGTGTGTTGTGAGAACCTTTACCAGGTATGATAAAAAGTACAGTGAATGCTGCTGCTAAGTGCCATCCAATGGAAAGGGAGCCTTGTAAAAACATTGCAGTGTGTCCTCATCCACCTTATTCACTGATCTAGCATCATGCAATTTTTGCTCTTATACATTGTGTCAACTTGAGAAGTTTAGAAGTTTAAAGAGACTCAGCAGGGAGCCAGGATACTTACTAAGTAAATATCCTCAGATATGTAAGAGGAGGCCACAGAGGTGGTGTGAGTGCTACATCTGCCCTGGGGGTGGTGGTGGTGGTAGCCTGCTTACAATAAAAGGGAGAAGAGGCCTGTTCTCCCCTTTTGCTCTTGCAGCTTTTTTCTGGCTGCTGCCTTGAAGTGTTGCCCCTGTGTCATGCATGCCACCCTGCCTTGGAGCCAGCTGATTATGGATTGAAACCTCCACAAACTGTGAGCTAAATAAATCTTTCTTTCCTTAAGTTTGAGTGTCTGGTATTTTGTCCCAGTAACGAGAGAAAAGTAAACCAAGACAAACAGTAAATGTTTTGAATCCATTCAGGACGTTGAAGCAGCCATTACAACACAACTAGACATGAAGGAGGACTTCCAGAACTGCTTCAGAAAGTGGCAAGAATGATGGGATAAGTGTGTTTGAAGTAAGGGCAAGTGTTTTGAAAGGGATTAATGGCAACGTATCTTTCATTGTAATAAACATTTATCCTAGTTTTTGACTGCCGCCTATGCTTACATCATTCTCTAGCAAAGAATGGAGGCTGTCAAAGTGGGGCAAGGATCATGGCTTCTCTTTCTATGTCTTCCATGCTGTCAAGAGGGTGCAGTGAGAAATTACCTGCATCTACTCAGTGAGGACATTGCTGCTGAGTACTAACTAGTTCTTCCCCTGTCTCCTCTCCAGGCCATCAGCGAGCTGAGTCTGTCACTCCTCCACCAGCCCTTAGGAGAAGACCTGTGGTCCCCAGGTCTGGAGTAATAATAGCTCAGAATCTTCTCTATCTGGAAGAGCCTGTGGCTATGCCACACTGGTGTTCTCTGCAAATTGGAAAGATGGCTGGCAAGTCATGTGTGTGCATGGGTAAATAAGTATGGTAACACAGCATGTGATCCTCCCTGGTAGAGTAGGTGACACAGGTAATTGGAAGGGAGTATGAGAGGCAAAGACATTCCTTGAGTGGCCAGGAAGGAGGCCTTAAATCAGCGAAAGACTTCGGGTAAGTGCCATCATGAAATACTGTGACCCAGTGCTATAGAAACTCAAGAGGTGTGAGTGGGAAGAATCATGGTGAATGTGTGTCCCAGAGTGGCTCTGACACAGGTGGCTTGGCCTAAGGGTTGGAAGCCTCATCTCAGGGCTGGGGGTTACAAAGCCAGCCCCCAGGATTGCTCTGACTGCTGGGATCTCTCACCTCTCTGTCTGGACAGTGAATGGTGGGGCAGTGGGGATGAGGTAGGAAGAAGGCAGTCATTTCTCTACCCAGCCTGGCCATCTGGCTTAGGTCCCAGAGATGCTGTCAGACTGAATGTCTTGAGGAGCAGAGGATGAAACTGCTAGAGTTTAACCAGGGCCAAGCTCTGCAGCAGCTCCCTGGCCTGTCTCCCTTTCCCTTTCTCTCCCTTCTAATCTAATGCACAGGATGAAATTCAACTTAATTAGGAGGATTATATGTCTTACAAATTTAATATTCAAGCAGAGGCTCCCTCTACACCAGCATATTTATTAAAGATGTCCTGGGAAGAATGTTAATGAATCATGACATCATAAATATTTAAAATAAAGGCACTGTAGTCAGGAAAGGGAGAGAAGAAGAAAACAGACTTTTTTTTCAGCACTGAACCTTATACACACCAGCAAGTGCTCTACCACTGAGCTATATCTACAATGCTTTTAAAATTTTATTTTGAAAAATTGTCTTGCTAAATTGCCCAAGCTGGACTCATCCGATCTTCCTGCCTTAGCCTCTTGAGTAGCCAGGGTTATAGAAAATAGATCATTTTAAGAACCAAAAAAGAATTGCATTTTCCTCCTGGATTGAGTTTGCTGAGGAGGCTTCTTGGACTTTTGGCTGAGGCAGCAACATGATTGCATGATCCAGAACTGTGAGCTGTGGTCCTGTCCAAAGCTGGGTGGCCTGGGGGTACCATGTGTTCTGGTTAAATCAGACTAGGTTCGACTTTGAGTTTGTGCTGTGGTTCAGGATGCCAAACACATTTTTATGACTAATGCAGGAAAATATCCTGGCCCAGTGTGGCACTCCTTTGGATCTTCTCCAGTCCTTTGGAAGTAGAATTAGTCTAGATTCAGCAGGTGGATGCTGAAACTCCATGCAGATGTTTAGTATTGTATTATCAAAACAGTATTTAGATTGGATGAGAGGGGTGGGGAGAGAGAGAGAGAAAGGGAGAGGGAGAGAGAGAGGAGACAGGGAGAGGGAGAGATAGGGGGAGAGAGAGAGAAGGGAGAGGAAGAGAGAGAGGAAAATGGAGAGAGACAGAGCCCTTGGCAGAAGCCTATAAATTCATCTCCACGGCCTGGGCAGAACTTTTTGTGATGAATTGATACATGGGCTGTCATAAATGCAGATTCCACTCATTCATTCATTCATTCATTCATTCATTCACATAGTGAATCCCTTAGCTCAGTTTGAAGGACACAGAGGTAAATAAATACAGTTGCCCTGTCTTCAACAGTTGAGAGTGGGTGGGTGGGAAGACAGCCCAACCCACGGACCCTCACACGGCATGTGATTCTGTCTCAAGAAGGGAAGGATAAGGGCATGGAAGAGCCTGCAGGAACTTCCAGCTTGGTGGGCAGGGCTCTCAGGGAGGTTTTCTGGAGCAAGTGGTAACAAGCTCAGGCTTGGAAGCTGAGCAGGGGTTAGCAAACAAAGGGACAAGCAATCTAGGCAGGGAGAATGCTGTATGCAAAGTCCCAGAGCAGAGAGAATATGGTACAGTAGGGGAATTATAGGAATCTCAGGAGAATGTGAACATGGAGAGAGGGCAGGGTTTGAAGGCCAGGGATGCGGTGTAGGAAGCACCCAAGAGAGCCCAGGAGAGGACTCCAGGAGCAGACTCGATGACAATAGTCAGTCCCTGATGAAGACTGAGCAGGGACTGATGCAATCTGTTTCCTGGTTACAGAATAGTTCATGGCTGTGGGTGGAAACGGGGTGTGGGGGTCACATCCCAGGCCGGGAGACTAACAGGGAGACTGGCTCAGTGTTCTCTGCTTCTGTCTGGCACTGGGCGATTTCAGGAAAGAGAAGTTGGAGGCCTGGGCTGAGCCAATGGCAGATAGCACCAGAAAAAAGTGGGCTGACTTGGGAAGCTTTGTTTCTCATTTGTTTCCCGCTATTGTGCATTGCAGAGATACAGCAAAGATGGCACAGACAGGACAAGTGCCCAGCCACCCATGAGGGCACCTCCTTGTTTAGCATGCGCACTAGTTTTGTTGGTGCCTCTTTCACCCCCAAAATTTATGAGCATGGACCCTGCTACCTGAGCTCTAGGGTCAAGGCACATAGATGGCTAGGATCGGAGTTGCCATGGCAACTCAAGGCAAGTTTGTCTTTGTCCCGGCAGATTGGAGGTGACAGAGACAAAAATGCTGTGATGAACAAAGGGTTTTGTGCCTGAATGGAGCTGAGGAAAAGACCTTGCCTAGCAAAGGTTCCTTGTGGGTGAGGCAAGGAGGTGGACAGTCCTGGGGAGGCAGCCCTGGCTCTAAACTGTGGTAACTATGGTAACAGAAAATGTTCCGGAGCTTGGGACAAGGCCTTGCCCAACCTAAAGCATGGAGCAGCCTTGCTGTTTGAGGCCTGGGATCGAAGCGGACAGAGGGCACTGAAAGTGTGCAGGTGGGCATCAGGCAGGTCATAGGCCAATGTCACGGAGAACAAGATCCAGAATTTTCCTGGGTGAGTTGGGGGTTTGTGAAAGGGCTTCTGTGCTGCCTACTGATCATGTCCTTGTCACATGTGGGCTCAGCTCTGTGAGGGTGCCTTATTCCATCTGCTAAGGACAGAGTGCAGAGACCCTTTCCTCCTACCCCTCCATCAAGCCCTGCTCACCAGCTTGGCTGTTTCTGTGGCCCCCTGTTCCAGCAGTGTCCTGTGAAGTTGGGCCCCAGGGTGGGCTGCCATTCCTACGGCTCCAGTGATACTCTGGTGGGGAGGCCTTGGAACAATATTCCAACACCTGGGACACAGAAACAGCTATTAGTTGGAATCCTTAAAAATCTTCTGA
>PVLA01013233.1:0-12711 GCA_004027455.1 Hydrochoerus hydrochaeris
AGAAGCAGAACCAAGGCCGCTTAACCCCGCACAGCGCGCAGGCTCCCAGCTTGTTACTGTTTCGTTAGTCTCTATTGTCCAGCTGCAAACTACGAGAACCAAAATAAAACCCCTCTACAGAGCAGTGCAAAAGCCACATCAGAGCTAGTGCGGAACTGGGGGAGTGGACAGGGTGGGCTCCGCCCTGCTGGCTGCACTGTGTGGCCCGACTCTGAAGCACTGCTTCCTGGCCAGCACTTTTGCTGGGCTGCGTCTATTTACGCTGCCGATTGCCTGCGGGGTCTCAAACATTGCCATGGGAAACCTTCTTTGCCCGGTGGTGTTGCTGGGTCCTCCATCCCAGGAGAAAAGATCTTGGTCCAGATCCACCAGGTTCTGCCATTTGAGGTTTTTGGTTTTTGTGGGGTTTGTTTGTTTGTTTGTTTGGTACTGGGGCTTGAACTCACCACCTCATGCTTGCCAGGCAGGGGCTGTGCCACTGAGCTGTGTCCCCGGCCCCTAGTCCTGCCATTTGTCACTAGTCTGGTGTGTGGACTTGGGCCATCTTCCTACAGCAGAGGCAAAGCCCACTGCAGGCCCAGCGGGAGGGAAGGCCACAGTGCACCAGGGTCAGGGGCAGGGTGGACAGAGCCCAGCGTCCTTTGTGTGGACACCACAGTGCCGCTGGGGGTGCTGCAGTGAGAACTCACCTCGTCCTTCCTCTGCTCAGGCACGGCCGGGCTGTCCGCTGCATCCTGGAGCGAGGGGAGGACATGCTGATCACTGGGGGCCGCCACCCGTACCTCGGGAAGTACAAGGTGAGTGGGGCGGCGAGGCCAGCGCTCTACCCCTCTCCGCGCCTGTGCTTCCGGTGGGCTCCTTACTGTCTGGTGCCGGACGCTCTTCTGAGTCGCCCAAAGAAAAATGCCCAGACAGCACTGTGCCGCACGGGGTCAACAGTGGGGAGAGGTGCAGTGCCCACATCCGGGAAAGCTGGTCTGATAACCACACTTACTCTCACATGTAGAGAAAAGTAAGAATAATTCCCATAACAATTGTGTTATTTGCAAACAGGCGCCTCACTTTTTAATGTATCAAAGGTATTTTTGAAATTTGTGCCCCAGAAATTCCTAGACAAATTTTCATAGCAGGAAATAATTATTCTTTGGCTTCTTAAGAGATCACTGGAGCCAGGGATGTAGCTCAGTAGCAAAGTGTCTGTCTAGCAAGTGCAAGGCCTTGAGTTTGATACCTGGTCCCCCCCTAAAAAAAATCATTATTTGGGCCAGGGATTTATGTCATCTGGTGAGTGTGAGGTCATGAGTTCAATCCTTGGTATAAAAAAGAAAAAAAAAACTGGGGATTTAGCTCAGTGGCATAAGCACCTGCCTGGCAAGTGCGAGGTCATGAGTTCAATCCCCGGTACCGCAAAATAAATAAATAAATAAATAAATAAATAAATAAATAAGAAAAAGAGATAGTTGTAGTGACCGTAACAACAGCACTCTTGAGCTCTTAACCGTCAGATGTTTTATGGTCACATTACGGCCCTCTGTGATCACAGAGGGTGACCAGGGAGAGGTCCACTCAGGAGCCTGAGCTCTGAGTTCCTCTGGTAGCACCTCCGTGCTATCCCCTGGACTGCACCATCTGATACGTTAGCTGGGAGGTGCACGTGGCTGCTCCGGCTCACCTTTAAGCCAACTACGTTAAACTGCCTTGCAGTTCAGCGGTTGGTGGCCACTAGGCTGGGTGGCTGCCAGGCAGGAGCCGTCACAGGAAGTCCTGTCGTGAGGTTTGGGAGGGGCTCTGGGAGTCCCATGGCAGGTGGCTAATGGCAAGAGTGACATGTGATGGGGAGCTGAGGGTACTGGGCCTGTCCATGGAGGACCCAGGTGGGTTTCACCACCACTACCAGGGAGGCCGGCAGGGAGGGGGCAGGAGGGTCATCTGGAGGCAGGATGCAGTCAGAGAGGACCCAGTGGGACCTGACAGATGAGAGCAGCATAGAGAGGAGAGGAGCCCAGGAGCCACGGAGTTTGGTTAAAAATGAGGCCAAGCACTGCAGGGATCAAACCCAGTAGAAGTTCTGGAAGAGCCCAGGGGACGCGCTGGCAGGGAAGGGGAAGCAGTGGGGACACTCATGTGGTGGTTCTGGGGAGAGCGCTGAGGCGGCAGTGCCCTTCACTAGCACAGACCTTGCAGAGAGAACCAGACTGAGCTGTGAAGCCGGCAGGGTAGTGCACGGTAGTGCACCCTGCAGAGAGGCCGTGCCCCCAGGGTGGTGGCATGGATGGCACTGGGATCCTGTGTGGGATGTCACCTCGTGCCTGTGATCTGCCTGCATTATGCGCGCACTGCCTTTTTTATTGGTCCGGGTTCCACAGCTGCCCTGGGACCTGGGAGCTGGGTACACACCAGGTCTACACCAGGGATGGCGCTCGGGGGACAAAGTGCACCTGGGTACCAGGCCAGCCAGTGTCAAAGGTCAGCTCTCTCCCCAGGTGGGATTCCAGAACAACGGCCGGATCGTGGCCCTGGATATGGAACATTACAACAATGCGGGCAGCTCCCTGGATGAGTCCCTGTTGGTAAGTGTCTGCCAGGCAGTCCGCTGTGGAGCGGCTGCGGGAGAGCCAAGTCTTCAGTCACCACGGTCATTTTTCACTCTGAGAGGCCCGAGCCCTCCTTCCAGGGGGCTGAATGAGTTGGCCAGACCCAGGGGTGAAGCCTGCTTCCAGGAGAGCACCGCGCCTGCTGGGCTGCAGGCCCAAGGACATCCTGGACATCCTACCTCACAGGACATGTGCCAACCGCCTGGACCAATATCCAGTCTCCAGCCATCACTGGCAGCCGGCCCCAGTCTTCACTGCCCAGTATCCAAGGCGTGGCAGTGTCCCCCACCTAAGACCAGCGTGAGAGCACACACACCAAAGGTGTTTCCTGTTTCCAGGGCACCTCCTTCTGCCGGCCAGTGTGTGGGCCCTGAGCCTGCGCCTGAGGCTTACAGAAAGATTTGAAACCTGGACCAAAAAGCACTTGCTCTAAAACATGAAAATTAAGATAGCAATTTCAAAGGAGAGTTGCTGGCGTCCTGTGGGCCTGTTCAGGACACTGAGCTGGGGCATGGTGCAGGCCAACGCGTCCGAGGAGTGCAGGAGGCGATGCCATCTATGCCTGATTTTTGGTCCGAGGCCTCAGGGTGGCAAATGGGTGCAGAGGATGAGGTTCTCATCGTGCCCGGCCTCCACAGGTGGTGGAGATGGGGCTTCTGAAAATGGAGAATGCATACAAGTTCCCCAACTTGCGATGCCGTGGCCGTGCCTGTAAAACCAACCTCCCGTCCAACACGGCACTGCGCGGTTTCGGCTTCCCCCAGACTGGGCTCATCACAGAGGCCTGCATCGTGGAGGTGGCCTCCAGATGTGGCTTGTCCCCGGAGGAGGTAACACAGACTTCCCTACGCCCCACGGGGTGCAGGTGGGGGCATCTTCACGGGATGGCGGGCTGGATTGGGTCAGGATTTAGAGGCTGTGCCTGCCCGTCCCTGGCATCTACCTGCCTTCCCGCCGTAGGTCCGAGAGGTGAATATGTACCGGGGAACCGAGCAGACGCCCTATGGACAAGAGATCCAGACTGAGCGTCTGGCCCGCTGCTGGAGTGAGTGCAAGGCCAAGGCCACCTTCTCCCTGCGGCGGGTGGCCGTGGACAGGTTCAATGCAGGCAGTCCCTGGAAGAAGCGAGGGCTGGCCATGGTGCCCCTCAAGTTCCCGGTGGGCATGGGCAGTGTTGCCATGGGCCAGGTGGGTTCCCACGTGGCCAGGCAGCGCCGCGTGGCTGTCCTTCCCGTCCTGTGGGACACGTTGCCTCGTGGCTGCAGGGTGCAGTGTCTGGGCTGCACTGAGGCCTTGTGGGTGGAGCCAGCCTCCCTGCAGAACATCTGGTGCCTCTGCCACACCCATGCTTGGGGGCTGACCCTGTGGAGCCACCCGAGGGCTCAGCAGGAGTCAGGCTCAATGGCCCCAACCCCTCTTCCAGCTGCCTGTGGCTTCTGGACAAGAGCAGAGTGAGCAGCTGGGTCAGGCATTGGGGTGCCACCTCCAAACAGTGAATCACTCATGTAATAACTTTCCATGCCCAGTGTCAGGAGCCTGTCCACGCACAGCTGCTGCATCTGCAGGGGCTTACAAGTGACCGGGCAGGCTCTAAGTCATCTGAGGTGCCAGAGCCTGTGGAGCCTGGCCGGCCCTGCAGATGTACATCTCAGAAGGCTCCCCGGGGGGCCAGGGGTTAGGACCACAGCTGTGGGTGGGGTGTGGGGCAGCCTGCAGAGGAGCGTCTAGTGGTGCTGTGCATGGAGGGCCGTGGGGACAGGAACTGGGCGGGCGGCGGGAGCCCCTTCTGCTGCACCCCTCACCTGTGATGCCCCAGGGGCTGTGGCCCCAGGACGTGTCTGTAGTGGCGGAAAGAGCTTCCTTCTGAGAGGACAGATGGCCAGAGTGGAGGTGGTATGAGGAGTATGCCCTCTGGGTGGGGATGAGGGCAGGAAGATGCCGCCCATGTTGCCGCCATGGCCCCGCCCCACAGCTGAAGCCCACTACAGGAAGCCTGGTGGCTGAGTGCTGTCCAGGACCCTTGGATGGGGTCGCCATGCTCCCGTGGAGCACCTCCCATGTGGGGACACTGGATGTATCCCGGCAGCCAGGGCATTGTCGTGCCTCCGGGGTTCCTGTGCCAGAGTCACCCCAACACTGACAGGTCCTGGAAGAAGCGATGGTCCCACCCCAGCCATGGTCCTTGTGCCCCTCTGTCCTGAATGAAGGGTTCTCTGCCGCTGCCCAGGGCATCCCAGCTTCCTCTGCTGACAGGGCAGCAGTGAGCACCACACATGTGGTCAGGGGAGTCCGAGCACCCCACTGGGTCCCTCAGGCTTGGGGGTGAGGGCATCGTCCTTGGGTCACCTCTGCCCGGGGCCAGGGCTGCTCACTGAGCAGACAGGTGAAGGCTCATTGACCTTTAGGTTCACGAAGTGGACATTGTCATTAGGGTGTCGTGAAGCTCTGCCTTACATGTCCCTGGAGTGGCAATGCACTGTGGAGAGCTTAGTGCCGGGGCCGGGCTGCAGAGACTGGCTAGAAAGCACACAGCTTCCTGTGGGCCAGCCGTGTCCAGCTGTGTCATTATGTGTGCTTCAGTAGCACCTGGGGACGGAAGGGAAAAGACCATTTCTAAAACCCGCTGTCACTGTCATGGCCTGTCACGGTACCCGCCACGGCCCTCTGCTCACCATCTTGTCTCTGCTCAGGCTGCCGCGCTGGTCCATGTTTACCTGGATGGCTCTGTGCTGCTCACACATGGTGGGATAGAAATGGGGCAGGGTGTCCACACGAAAATGATCCAGGTAAGCGTGCAAAGCACCGCTGCTGCTGCTGCTGCATGTGTGCAGCACACATGTTCAGCAGAGGATGGCCATGAGCGCCCATGCCCGACCCAGAGCCAGGACAGGTGGCCTTGGCTGCAGCAGTGCTGCGGTTCCAAGCCCGCAAACACGGCTGCGCTCGCCTGTCTGTCTGCCGAGCTGCGTCAGCGCCATCCGACCCGAGTCTTTGCTCGGATGCGTGGCCTCTGGAGCCCTGCGTGGTGTCTCAGTCTGTCAACCTTGGGGCTCTGAACCACCCAGAACATGACTCCTACTTGACATTTTTAGACAAACTTTTACTAGTTTGCTTTTGGCTCCCTTATTGTAGATTAATTTTAAACTACTAGTTTCATAATTGCAGTAGAAAATTAATATTATAGGTTATACAACGTTTAGAAAAGATAGAATTATTTTTAAAGGCTTACATGGTTTCTCCTCTTAGAGATTTTATTTGGGGTCCTTCTGTTGTGTCACTGCACTGTGTCACAATGGACATTGGCTCTTCCGCTCACTACTGACTCTGTGCCCTGGCGATCCTCAGGCTCCCGTGGCTGTGAGTCACTAATAACCCTCCTCCTGTTGCTGAACACTTCAGTGAATATTTTTGTCCCTTAACCTATGACCCAATCTATGATTATTTTCTTAAAATAGTTTACCAGAAGTGAAATTCCTAGGTCACAGGGTGCGAGTATTTTAAATCGCTTGACGTATTTTGCCACGTTGTTTTCTGGAAGGTGTTCACGTTCTTATAATTCTGCAAAACACCAAATGTGACCGATTGCTGACAATGTCAGTGTAGTTTGGCAGGAAAGTGAAGGTGCCCGCTATTGCTAATGACGGAGGTGTTGGCGTATGCTGTCCTCTGTGCTCTCAGCCCCTCAAGGATGTCTAATGGCCTCACCCTGCTTTGGGAGGGGCATTCAGTGTCCTTGGGCTGGGTCGCCAGAGGCTGTGACCCCAGACCCCTGGCACTCGGTACAGCTGAGCTCCGAGAGCCTGGTGTTAAGGGCAGGCCCTCGTGCCCTGGTGCCCATAGCTGTGGTGAGTGAGCCTGGCTGCCCACACATCTCCAGGAGCAGAGGACACCTGTGTCCTCCAGTGCTGGAAGTAAGAACCCAGCAGCCCGCAGCGCCCATCTCTGCTCCTCGGTGCGGGGCACGCAGCTGCTTGCAGGCCACCATCCTCATCCTGGGACGCTCTTTCCCTGGAGCAGCAGTGATGGAGAGCAGGGTCCCTTGCTGGCATCACGCTTGGCTAGAGCACTGCAGCCTGCAGGTAGAAGGTGCTGGCTGGCAGGTGTCCCTTTCGTGATTTTAAGGCACCAGAGAAGTGTTCCTTCCTGCCTCGCCTGGGCTCCCCGCCTGCCCAATGGGATGGCCCAGATGAGAGTGAAAGAAAATATCGTGTGCCCAGAACGCAGGGTCCAGACGGGCTCCAGAGTCCATCAGGGCTTCCGAGCCTGCTGAGCCTGCTGAGCCTGCGTGCGTACAGCACCTCACACTGCAGCCCCGGCCAGGCGTAGGGCCACACTGCCTGGACACACGCTCTGTCCGGGACCCAGGTGGTGAGCCGGGAGCTGAAGATGCCGATGGCGAACATCCATCTGCGTGGGACAAGCACCGAAACCGTCCCTAATGCCAACATCTCCGGAGGCTCTGTGGTGGCCGATCTCAATGGGCTGGCAGTAAAGGTAAGTGCCGTGCCGGAGACATCCAGAGCCTCACCCTCGGGCTGGCCTGCTGCGGCTGAGGGGCTCGAATTCATCCTCGCTGCCTCCTTCCCCGGCCTATACCCTGCAGTGCCCTGGACTGAAGGGCCACCTCTGTCGCCCTGGCTCCCAACCTTTCACTGCCAGAATGTCCTTTCACCCGCACCCAAAATGTCTCCCACTCCCACATCACCTCCCTATGCCTGCGTCCAGCTCCTCCTTGGCACTGCTGTGGGGCTCCCTCCGTCACTCCGTCCCTCACACAGCCCCACCCTGCCGGGAGCAGTCCATAGTGCAGATCCGCTGCCCCTCAAAACAACCACAGCAGGCCTCCCGCAATCCCAGCCCCTACACTTGGCTTACAAGGCCACTGCTCCTAAGACTGCTGGCCCCAGCAAGGTCCACACACTGCCACATGATGATCCTCTTGGGAATAGGCCTTGCAGTGGCCCCTGGAGCTTGCAGATCAGCCAGGGAGGTCGTGCTGTGTTCTTTGGTCGTAATTTTAATTTAAATGTGCAACCCCCTAGGACGCCTGTCAGACTCTTCTAAAGCGCCTGGAGCCCATAATCAGCAGGAATCCACAGGGGATGTGGAAGGAGTGGGTGAGAGTCCCTGGTCTCTGTGCACTATGTTAGGGAGGACAGGGAGGGCAAGGGGACATCTGCAGAAGGGACAGCACAGAAGCTCCAGGGGTGGGGACAGGGGAGTCCTACCGTGACTCAGCAGGGGATGTTTACATCCAGGAAACAGGCTCTTACTCCTCACTGGCTGGGCCGGGAGAGGAGATGCACCCTCCAAGGGCACAGCGAGCAGCTCAGGTCACAGTGAGAAAGCAGGGTGTGGTGTGGGCTGGGCGCTGGGCCCACGGTGCTGGGGCGGCAGGGGCACCACATGTGGGTTCAGCGTGAGGAATTTTGGCAGAGGCCTCCACTGTGAAGCCTCTCCAGGCTGTGTGCAGCTCTGTGGAACCCGCTCAATCCCAGCGACGCCCCACCGTGAGGGGCTCCTGTTGTTCTGGAGGGCCAGGGCCTGTGCCCCACCACTGCCGGTTTGTGGCCCACCCTGAGCCCTCCTGGGCTGCAGACAGCGGCTGACCAGTGTCCCCAGGGCACAGCCCCCTGAAGGTCCTCATGGGATGACAACTCTGTCCCGGCTGCAGAGCCTGTGTTTCACCCTCAGTCGCAATCCTTGCTTTTCTGGGGAGCGGTCAGCTGTGAGGCTCTGCCGTCAGAACTTTTCCTGTCAGGGGGACGATTGAGTCCAATTGCTCCCTGCGGTGGACACAGGTGTGGATTTGGGGCTGAACCCAAGTATGCAGCCCCGCATCGTCGCCTCGGTGCCCCTGGCACAGGCTCAGCTCTCCGGAGCGGGTGACGCCTCATCAGCACCCCGGAGGTGCCCACCTCATCCTCCTGGCCACCGTGCCCGCTGGCCGTGTAACACTGGCACCATCACGCAGCCCCAGCAGATGCTGTGCTCACACAGGGAGCCCAGTGCTGGGAAGAAGGAAGACTGGGGCCCGGAACACACACACACACCGTGACTGCTGCCTGGGCGCACCGAGCACAGGACAGGCGGCAGCCCCGAGGGACCCCTCCTTCCACTCTCTCACCAGTCATGCTTCTCCTCCCCAGGCGCAAGCCGCGTTCGACCAAAGCATCAGCCTCTCGGCCATCGGATACTTCAGGTAGAGGGCTCCTGTGTGCTGCGTGGAGGAGCTGCGGACCCTGGAGGGCTCCTGTGTGCTGCGTGGAGGAGCTGCGGACCCTGGAGGCGGGGCCCGGGTGCTGAGCTGCGCCCCAGCTGCCTGCTTTACTTTGTACTGTGAGGCAGGGTCTCGCTACACTGTAAGCTCCCAGGTTGGGCTCCAACTTGTGGTCCTCCTGCCTCGGCCTCGCAGCAGGGGTGTCTCAACAAAGAGTTTCAGTTCTGTGTTCAGTCTTGGCGAGGCACATGATTGTGGTCAATTGCTGGAGAGTGGGCCCCCAAAGGAGATCCAGTGAGGGGGACTCCTGTCAGCTAGTGTGAGTGTTTGAGGTTGGACTCCACCACCATGGTCGGCTTTTGACCACTGTCCAGGAGTCCCAGGGGCCCTGGCGTGGGCACTGGGAGCATCCCCGGGATGGAGCAGAGGGTGAGGACTGGCCAGCAGCCTCTCTCCCCAGTGGTGGTTGCCAAACGTCCTCGAGGGAGCAAGGGGCTGGCACAGGCCGTGCACCAAGGGTGGTGGAGAGAACAGAGCCAGAGCACACAGGGCTTGCGTCTCTGCCAAGGGGTCTGGGCCATACGGGCTGAGTCCCCAAGTGCCTCTCAGGACCCTGCACCTGTGTCAGCTCCTCAGCCAGCAGCCTGAGGAGGTCCAGTCATCCAAGAGCCCTGGGTGTTTCTGTTGGGCAGCTCGAGCTGCCAGAGAGGGAGCCAGGCCCCCGTGGCAGCGTCACAGGCACATCTAGGCAGCTCCATCCCGGTTCCTCCAGGGGCTACGAGGCAGACATGGACTGGGAGAAGGGCAAAGGCCACCCCTTCGAGTACTGCGTATATGGAGCTGCCTGCTCGGAAGTCGAGATCGACTGCCTGACGGAACCACAAGGTCAGTGCCATAGGAGATTCTCTGGGGCTGCTGGGTGCCATACCCTGTCCCTCTCAGGAGCTGTTCCCCACCCCAGGGTGAGTTCCACATGGGTCCCTGATCCTGCTGACCAGGCCGAGGCCCAGCGCCAGGCCATGCCAGCTCTCAGAATCTCAGTGCCCTCCAGGTCCCTCTTTTTAGATAATTCAGAAAATGCTTATGGAGGAGATGCACGCACTGACACACACGTGTGCCTGCCCACATGCACGCACTAGACTTGAGGACCGATTTCTTGTCCTGTACCTGGTCCTGGCTCTAAGGGCAGCCACTTGCTGGCGCTGCAGTAACACACGCTCACCTGCATGGTTCGGGGGACCGAGCTCACCTTGGCAGAGGTCATGTGACCAGGCACTGGTCTGGTGCAAACCTGTCCAAGGGCCCGCCCAGGAGCAAGAGGAGTTCACACAGCTCCAGTGTCAGGCCGTGGTCGGGTGGGAGTTTCATCTTGGCAGCCTCCGCACCTCTCTCCTATACCAGCATCAGCCCCATCCCCAGGCCCGCCCACCTCTCCTGGCTGCCTGCTCAAAACCTGGCTGGTCTGGGCCTAACTCAGCCTGAGTCTTGCTAGGGAGCTTCAAGGACCCCGAGCAGTGGCCACTCCGAGCTTTCACGACAGAGCAGCTGTTGGATCCACCCGGGCTCTTGCTCCAAACCCCTCCCCCCAAAGCAAAGCTGGAGAAATGTACCAAATCTGTGCACAGCTTGTGTGTGCCTGGGCCATGTTGAGATCCAAGTGAAGAGCCAGCCTGGCCGTGCACACCCAAGGCATCTAAGGTATGCCAAGCCATCTAATCATGATGTCCAGGTCTGCAGCCCAGGGAGTGTCACTCCAAATAGGAGGCATCTCCTTTCTGGCCTCCCTGGCCATACCTGGAGGTGACAGACCCACCCCATTCCCACAGCATTCCTCTCCTCGGGAACCCAGTCCATACTCTAGTTAAGCTAGTGCTTCACAGCGAGCACAGCGGCTAGAAATAATAAATATTCATGAGCTGCAGCCCCTGCTGGGGTCATCCCTGAGAAGCACTTGTCTGAGTGACCCTGGCTCGGCCTCTTGTGAGGCTATGGTCACCTCACAGCTCCTGAGGCCAGGTTCCCAGCTTCTGAGTCACTCCCCCTGGTCCTCAGTAGAGGTCTTGGTTTCCCTCAGCTCCTCAAGTGGCCCTGCCTGCAGGCTGTCCGGGGCAGAACTGCCTGAGCTCGGAGAGCTGCTCTGTTGCTCCTGCCATCCTCAGTGGCCAAGTGGGTCAGAGAATTTTGCATCCACCTTGCCTGTCCGTGAGCGAGGGAGGAGAGCCCAAGTTTCACTTCAGCCAAGCATCGTCTGCTTCTCGTGAGAGAAGCAGTAGACGGGAGGGCCGACGAGAGGACGCTGCTTCCTGTTGCTCTGTGACGTCTGTTAGGGCAGAGACATTGAGTGTCAGCAAAGAAAGTGCAGAATTCCTGGGGCACGCTGGTGCCACCCGTTCCTTGTTTGTGTCCTCAGAATGAGCTGACATCAGACCTGCTCTCCTCTCCGCCCTCCTGAGAGTGAAGCTGAGCAGCAGGTGACAGCTCGCAAGCCATCACCCTCCCCGAGCTGTGTGTCCCAGGACTGGGCTTGGGCTGCTGGGGGCTGTGGTGACACCATGCAGCTGGGACAGCCCAGCACAGGGCTTCCTGTGCAGTGTCACCTGACACTGTCCTGGGTTGAATGTGGTCTGTCCCACCATGCAGCAAGAATCAGAGCCAAGTAAATATTTTGTTCTCCTCGTGCTTCCAAGAAGGAAAAAACCACCACTGCTTAGGAGTATTTGTGTAACACAGCCTGAGAATCTTTGCCCCACTGCCAGCCAGGCAGGATGTGTCCCTCAGCGTCCCCAAGCCAAGTCATCTGCAGGGAAACATGCTGGGGCTTTGTCTTTGTCTCCAGAACATCCGGACAGACATCGTCATGGACGTCGGCTGCAGTATCAACCCAGCCCTCGACCTAGGCCAGGTGCGTGTCACCACCTGCTACTCCCTGTTTGGGGCAGCAGAGGACACCCCACACCCCCAGCCTCCTGAGGGCCTTCCCTCCGCCCTCTCCTCAGCGCCACTGCCGGCCATCGGCAGAACTCACACTCCTTACTTACTGTCTAAGAAGGCGGGAGTCGAGGCAGGAGGGGCTGGTGAAGAAAGCACCCCGTGTGGCAGGGGGACCATGTGAGGAGAGGTAGCGCCAGGATGCCAGGGTCAGGAAGTGACAGGCAGGCAGGAGCAGCAAACACCATGGTCGCAGTGCTATTTCTAACCCCTGTGCACAGTCCCAAGGGTCTCCCCTCTCTCAAAGGCACCAGTGCGCCTACCCTGGGCCACCCGAGTGCTCACACGTGCTGTCACTGCCTCCGCCTGGCACCTCCTGTAGTGTCCCCAGGTCTCCACCATGCACCACGGGAATTGGGAGAATATCGCGGTGGGGGGTCTCAGGAGGTTGGAGAGAAGTCAGCCCAGAGACACCTGGACGCTGCACATCCCTGTCCATAGCCAGGCCCCAGGACGGGGCTGCAGTGGGACCAGAGGGGACCGAGGGCCTGATGGGAAGTCCCAGCTCCGGTGCAGGTGACCTGGAGGTTAAGGAAGATCCATCTGACCCCCTGGGGACCCCTGTGGGACAGGGGTGAGGAAAAAGGAAGTCTCGGGAGGGCAGAAGAGTGCAAGGCCAGGCCTAGGAACTCTGCGCTGGCACCCTGTGGAGGAAACTGCTGAGACAGAGGTGGCCGTGGCTGTCACACGGGCGAGGTGTGGCTCAGCGACAGCCTCGGAGGGATCTGGTCTGTGGGGATGGGCAGCAGGTTCTGTGGACAACAGAACCCTCCAGGCCTGTCTGGCCTTGGCTGGGTCCAAAGCCACGCAGCGACGTGGTGCTTGTTGCTGACACCAGCTGGTTCTGGAGATGCCCAGGCTCAGCCTCCTGCAGGCACCCCTGTCCCAGGCCCCTCCCCGGCTCTGAGA
>PVLA01013233.1:18939-30513 GCA_004027455.1 Hydrochoerus hydrochaeris
TTTTTTTTTTTTTTTTTTTTTGTCTTTTTGAGACAGGGTCTCACTATGCAGTTCAGGCTGGCCTTGAGCTCACTTTGTAGCCCAGGCTGGTCTCAAACTCACAAAGATCCTCCTGCCTCAGCCTCCTGAGTGCTGGGATTACAGGCATGAGCCACCACGCCCGGCTGGGGAAAGGCTTTTGACAAGTTTAAGATAAGCATGGGTCCAGCTGGCTTCTCTGTGTGTGTAGATCTTGACTTAGCTTTAGACAAAGAAAGCAGAGGATAATCTCCGTCGCTCTACCAGGAGAAAGGTAACCCTTTCCTGGACTTCCTGTTCCTCCCAGAACTTCTTCGTGACTGCAGGAAGCTCCTCTTCCATCCATACATCACCAGGAATGTGGTCAGGAGCACGGAGCTCTGCCAGAGTGGCCTCCACAGCCCCTAGCCTCAAGGGCCTCTGTCCAGGGAGCTTGGGTCCTGCCGTGGAGACACGGAGAGGGATGACTCTCCCTGGCACTGGCTTCCCTAGTGAGAAAAGCACCCATGCACGTCCCATGGAATTCCGTGCAAACGGACACCCTGCCGTTTCATTTTGCAGCCTGGGGTTCTAACCATGCATTTGTTGGTGCACAGCAGATCTTCATACAGACTGTCTACAGTGGGCACCCCCAAACCAAGTCATAGACTCTTCGGGGGCAAAGATGATAAGTTTTCTACATATTCCCTCTCACGTGCACGAGCAACTGGCATCCCAGAAATGTCACTGTCAGACCACGGAGCTTAAATGTAGCTTCCTAACTCATAGAAACACCTACTACAACAATAGCATGTGTGACAGGAAACCTTCCTAAAATGCCCTTTTCTGCCATTGTGTGGTCCTTTGGATACTGGAACACTGTGGTTTATTCACACACATTCATGCACACGCATCCTCACAAAGGCACACACATTCAAGCACACACACCCTCAAAGGCACACACCTGTCTGTTTGGGTTGCTGATGTCACCTGAGGCTTCAGTACTGCAGTGTCATCTTCATGGCTCTGTGTTCGGGATATTACTGTGTTCTCTGGATCCTTGTTTATTTTGTCTTTGAACATGAGTCACCGTGTAGTAAACAACCTTTGCACATCTCTTGATGACTAGATAAATATCTGCCCTGCAATCTCCAGGGGCAGAGTTCTCTCTTTGATTGATGGGGGTTTCGGCCACATGGAGAAGGTCAAGTGAATGTTTGTTGTGTCCACACTGTAGCCTGGGGTCACAGAGGGGAGCAGCTGCCCTTTCCTGGGTGAATCCCTAGGCCCTGAAATGGGACCTCTCTGCATTAAGCTTTAGACAAATAAACAGACACTTCCTGAAGAACGTTCTGCCCCAAAGTGAATTCATCAGTTGCCTGTGTTAAAGCCACTGAAAGTCAGGTCTCCCTACCCTCAGGGCCCAGGCCCAGCTCTAGTGGACCCATCCCTCACTTCGCTACTGTGAATCTGACTTTAATGTTATAGTAGCTGGCTGTGCACCTCAAGACCTTTCCCTGGGGGATACAGGAAATCATGGGTATGTTCACCCTCTTGATGTGACCAATGCCACAGAGTGCGCAGTGTGCAAAAGTGGCAAAAGGGGATTTGGACTTTTCTGTGCCATCTAACTGGCTTTGCAGATGTTTACCTGAGTATCACAGAGGGTTCAATAGACTCAGGCCTCTCCAGCATTTGCTCTAAAAAGTTTTCTTCTATTTTTTATTTATTTATAATTTTTCTGGTAGAAGTAACCCAATTAGTACAATGACACATGAAAAACCAGATCTGCAAGTTTTGGAGAAAGTCAAAACTGAATCATCAAGGCCAGGGATTTAGCTCAGTGGCACAGTACCTTCCTGGTAAGCACAAAGTCCTGAGTTCAATTCCCAATGCCAAAAAAAAAAGAAGTGAATCATCAGATTACTCATGCATGGATGATTGTAATCCATTATGGTAAAATACACGCTTCCCTAACAGAAGAGTGGTGGGGTGGGGGTTAATGAGACGACGTTGACGACGACTTCGATGTTGGCCACGTGAGCTGAAGCCCCTGTGAAGTAGAGCAAGAATCAACTGATACAGACACAGGAAATGCAGACCTCCTTGATTCAGATGACAGCAACCTGAGTACATATTGGGCTAGGTGAAGTTACAAAATGGCCATGCAACCAAATGGAATGATCTGATGTCAGAGCCAGGTCCAGCCAGGCGTGGTGGTGCACACCTGTAATGCCAGCACTTGGGAGGCCGAGGCAGGAGGACTGCCATGAGTTCAAGGACAGCCTGGGTTACAAAGTTAGTCCAGGGCCAGCCTGAACTGCATAGCAAGACCCTGTCTCAAACAGACAAAAAAAAAAAAAAAAGAAAAGAAAAGAAAGAAAGAAAGAACTAGGTCCAAAAATACAGTGAAGGTCTTGGCAGGGGTGAAATGTGTTGGACAGAACGCCAGCAGTGCTATCCAGTGTTGGAAACTGTAACACAGGATATGCTACAAGATGCTGTGAAACCACAAAGGCTGAAGTGCAAGTAAAACCTTCTGTGTGTACCTACAGCCATATTCAAAAGTGTACAGATGAGGATACCTCACTAGCTGAACTGAATGTAGGCTGCACCTGGCACAGATTTCTCATGGTGACTGCAGGGACATAAAAGTCCTATGGAAAAGCGATGGGTCCAAGCATGGCATAAAAATTTATGCCCCTGGGCTAGATATAGCTCAATGGTGAACCATCTGTCTGGTAAGCGTGAGGGCCTGAGTTCAATTCCTGGTGTCTCCTCCCCCCAAAATTTATGCCCTTGGAGATGTGAAGACTTATGCTTTTAATTTACATATTTATGCTGGATCTCAAGTCAATCAAGGTCCTTATTCGTATAGAAAGAAATCAAATGATGTGAATAGTTTTCATTTGAAGCTCACCTTCTCAGACATGAGTAGAGCTACTTGTTCCTGCTTTTGGTCTCCAATTGCTTGGAACATCATTTAACAGACTTGTTGCTCCCATCTCCCAGACTAATCAGAATGTCATATTGGACAATGAGTTCCCTGGTTTCCAACTGGCATTACATTTGCTAACAGAGCACAAGTTGACCAGCACAGGGACCATACACAGGAACAAAGCAGGAATTCCCAATGAAATGTTGCAATTTTAAAACAGACCTGTAAAGTACAATCTTTGAATTTCAGAAAGATATAACCTTAGCCTCATAAATAGCAAGAAAAAAGCAAACAGGTCCTGCTGATGTCAACATAATACCATGGTGGAAATAATGATGGGGAAACCTCAACAACACAGAAGCATGAGATGGAAACTTTCAACAATAAAACCAAATGTGGAGTAGATGTTGTTGATGAGGTTGTTATGCGGCAGCTGTGATGTCACTTGAAACACAAAGCACTGGCCAATGGCTGTGTCGTACTCAGTCCTGAATATGTGTGGCATACGTAGTTTGACAGTTTACAAAGAAGTAACAAGTGCAAAATATCCAGAGAACTTTTCTTAAGAAGACCAGGACTGGAGCTCCCAAGAAATCATTTGTAGCAGAGGAAAAACAATGTTTCTGCCAAGGGACTACACACACACACACACAAAAAAAAAACTGGGGCACACGTGAGCTGACAGATGGACAGACAGGTACAGCATCACAAAGATCTACTGGGACAACAGGGAAACCAAAAAGATGTCAACTGGGCCTTACAAGAAAATCCAGAAAACAGAACATGCATGTGATCAATGCAAGCGACACTTGGGTGTGGAACACACAGCTATTGTGTGACATCTGCCTTGGGGATGACCACTGAAGCCACGCCTATTTCTGTGGCAGACTTTTATTTGTGTTTGCATTGTAGTTCACATAGGTTTTGTTTTTCTTTAGGTTTTGTAAGCAAATAAGCAGCTGATGTGGAAATGTTGATGTCTCTTCTAATCACACAACACATATTAAGAATTTAATAATTTATTTTATCGATATTTTATGTTCCTGATAACTACATACTGTATAATACAGTAAGAACCTCCTGACAACAGCAAGACCACTGAGCTGTCAGGTGTCCTACAAGAAGGTCAGGAAAGAAAAAGGCCTGTGCGGTCAGTGTAGGCGATGCGTGCACATGGAACGAGCTGCTGTCAGACGCCTCGGGAGCGGTGTGGGAGTAAAGACTATTTTATATAAAGTGCTGCTAGTATTTTCAGTGTAGTTCATACAGGAATTTATTCCTGATGTTCTTTTTTAGACTACGTGCATTAAAAATGAGTCAAGGTTGAATATTTTTATGCTTTTTTATAAACAATAAATATTAAAACCTCAGTACTTTATTTTTGTGATTTTTTTCTTGTTAAGCACTCTTAATATAATAAAACTCATAAGATTAGAATTAATAATTTAACGATAGAAATATTCTACAGAATAAGCGTCCCTCACCTTGAGGACAGAATCAGTCTTCCGCCCTGGCAGTCGCCCCCAAGAGCGCCCCGCGGCTGCGCAGTCCTCGCTCACCTTGCACCCCGGCTCCAGGACTGCAGCTGGGCTCCCCCTGCTGGGCGCTAGGCGCTAGGCGCGGCCGTTAGGAGTTAGTGTTCCCTTTTGTGAGTGAAAGGGAAATTTCAATAGTTGAAGAGGCAGAGACCTGCGGGTCTGACGCCCTGTGGTGTCCCAGAACCCAGTCCCGCCCGGTCCTCCCTGCACCCCTCACTCTGAGGCGGTAGGGTCGCCCCTCGCACCAGCTGCTTCCTGGCGGAGCGGGTCCTGGGGGAAGGCCCTGCCTGCTCCGCACTCTTTCCTGCCCCTGGGGAGGGCGCGCAGGGCTCCCCTGGAGGTCGATGCAAGCCGTCACAGGTCCCTGCAGACCTGGAGGAAACAGGACCAGAACCTGCGAGCTGCGGTGAGGGGTCGATGTGGCCTGGCGCTGCGCCCCCGATCTGCTCACGGCCGTGGCCAAGGCGAAGACGGCAGCCTCTCAGGACATGTCGGTCTCAGCAGCTCTCCAGGGCCCTTCGCGGTCACACTGTGCACACGGCTGGTGGGCTATTGAGAAAAACTGACTTGTGACTGGCGGGGAAGCGAACCACACAGCTGGCGCGGTGCGTTAGTGTAGCCTGAAGTGCTTCGGCAGTAACAGCAGCTCGGAGGGTGAACAGCGAGGCGCCGGCGGCTCGGCCTTGCCGCACCCCAGGAAAGGCGGCCGGCCCGGCCTCCCCGCCGGCAGAGGCCTTAGGTCTCCAGCCGCTCTGCACTGCAGGCTGCCAAGACAGCAGGTTGTGGGCAGCACCTTCCGCACTGTCTGCAGCTCCTGCGTGCAAACCCACCACTTCCCTCTGGACCCTCCCGCCTTACAGCACGGACCAGCCGCTGACCACTGCACCGAGTCTCTCAGCCACCCTGACCCGGGTCCCGCACCGGCCTCAGTGCACACAAACTGTTAATACCTGAGGCTAAGCAATGGTTCCCAGAGATTTTACTTCCCAGTTGGGTGAAGTTTAAGAAGAAAAAGGTATTTTTATCCTCTACTCCTTCTCTCTCCCTGTGCTTACACCCACGTATTCTTGGCACCTGAGTAACAAGGGCCGGTCGCTCTCACACAGGGGACAAATCTGGAACACACCCAGGACCCACACGTACCAGGCCACAGCTCTGCTGCCCAGCACTGAGCCCAGCCTCCTGGGAGCTGGGATGAAAACCCCTGCACCTTGTGGTTTGGGGTGGCAAGAATGGGGGGCTGGCTGCCCTTTCCCCACTGTGTGACCTCAGCTTGGCCCCAAGGGGTTTCCTAAGACGGTGACGACCCGGAGGAACGACCCGGAGGAAAGACGGCTCAGTCTTCCTTTTAATTGTTTTGGAGAAAAGTTAAACAAAATTTCGTAACAAAATAATAGGAGAATAACAATGGTTAACAAATTACATATTGTTATCCTTAGTTACTCAAAGTACAAGATATAGGCATAAAAAATTCTCCATTTGCTATCAGCACAAACCTTCCTTTTCCGTGAGCTAAGAGATACCAGTAGTTACTAACTTATGTGTTTTTCTTCTCCCTTTTGTCCTTTCCACTCCCCCCATCCCATTTGCCTTTTGCTTTTGTTTTGTTCTGTGGTACCGGGGATTGAACTCACAACCTTGAGCTTGCCATGCAGGCGCTTATGCCACTGAGCTAAATCCCCGGCCCTGTCTTTTGCTTTTGAACATTTTCTTCCCACATCACAATACCTATGGTTCTGGGGCTCAGTCTTATCTGATGCTGGAGCAGAGATGAGTTTCTAGTTCTCCAGAGTATGGAGCAGGGAAGGTGAGGCCATGAGGTCTGGTAGGCGGGAGGTTTCCAAACATGTTAGTGATTGCTTAATTAACGTGTGTGTAACAGCCACCTGTGGGAACATTGCTACTGAAGATTCTTTGAAATCGAGATAAGAAGCCATATGTCATCCCAAAACCCGAAAGAAAGTAGCAGTAGCACTCAGAAAGTAGCAGTAGCACATGCAAGCGTCCCCAGGTTGAACAGCCAGAGGGAGGCAGAGCCCAGCACCTCCCTGTTCCAGGCTGTCTACACGCAGCCTCCGGCGCCGCCTGCAACGGCTTCCCGGAGAGCAGAGAAGCACAGTGGAGCTCCCGGGGCGTGAAGGCCCTGGCCCCGGCCCCGCCCACACACGGCCGATCAACCTCGGCATGGGCCCCTCTCCACGCTAGCCTTTGGCCCTGGCCCGGCCAAACCCCCGTATGCCCTCTGGGCCCACAAAGACTGTGTCACTGCGTGGCTGCTGCGTCTCTCTCCTTCCTTTGTGAGACCCCCATTTAAAACAGAAGCCTGCATGCTCCACTTCCTTCCCACCATACCCCGGTTCTGGGCCCTCCACACCCGAAGAGTCCAGTGGGCTCCAGCGATGCCCGGATTAAGGCCCAGGGAAGCGAAGGTGGCCACAGCCTCTGCTCGCTCGGCTTGGCTGGCCTACAGAGGGCGAACCTGAGCTGTCTGAGCTTGTGGCCCCTGGGCCCTGGTTCCTGGGGGAAGCTGAGTCTAGGAGTGGCCTCTGGGCATGGGCTGAAAGGAAGGTTGTGTCCACACCCACCTGGCACTGAGTGGCCACTGTGGGCAAGCGTGATGCAGGTGGCTCCCTGGTCCCCACCCTGGGACGGCCAGGCTGTGCTGTGTGGGGAGGCTGGCGCCTGCCCTGCCTGCTGTGTGGTTGGGAAGCCAGTGATGAGAGCCTGGACGGCCGCTGGGCCCCTCCACACTTATTTAGTCCAGAACCCAAAGCAACCCACTCAGAAAATACGAAACATAAATCACCTTGAGAAAAGAGTAGGGCTCCCCTCTTCCTCCCTGCGCCTCCTCCTTCCCTCCTTTTCTTCCTCCTCCTCCTCTCCCCCACCCTCCTCCTTTGCCCCCTCCTGGTGTTCAGGGCCCAGGTCAGGTAAGGGCAACTCAGCTTGGGAAGGAGGCCAACCCCTCTGGGCCTGGCCAGGCAAACCCCCATCCTGCCAGGGTCAGGTAAACCCAAGGCCTCTGTAGGGACCTGCCCTGCAGCTTCATGACACATCAGTACCTGAAGTTCTTAAAACGAATGTTTACTGACACAAAATCCAGCTGCCACGGAGGGACGTGGCGTCCGCAGGCCTGGCGTGCAGCTCGTCCCAACCCTGCACATGCAGGAGCACCTGGCACAACTGCTCCTCCATCCCTCCCTCACGGCAGTGTCGGGCGTCCATGCCTCTGCGTGAAACCCAACCACCCTCTGGTCTGAGCAGCCCGCCCAAGTCCATGGGCACCAAACGCGTAGACGGTTTGGTGTGCACATGCCATGCACTGTGCTTGCTGATGCCTCAGCCACCTCCAGAGCCCTCACAGACAATGCCACTGCCACAAGGGCCACAGATGCTGTGTGTCAGGGAAGTGGCGTCCCTGGTGAGGGACCATGGGTCCCCACGCGGCAGCTGAGGGTCCCTGTGAGTCTTCACTCTGCGACAGTGTTTGCCAGCTGCTGGGTTTGGCTCTGCGGGCAATCTGTGCTCTGCCGAGAATGCAGCAAGATTAGAAAAGATCCAGGAGAATTCAAGTCAAAATTTCCATGCTAAAGAGGAATGGACTGGTGATTTGTGCTACTCATTTCCGGGGTCATAGGGAATTATTTTAAAAGTGAAAGGGATTTGTTTCCATGGCTGACAAATACAGAATGTATGTTACAGAAGTATCCTTTTAAATTGTAACTTTTAAATCTTTCCTGTATTTATTTTGGTCCTGAATGAACGCCTTGAGCTCGCTAAGCCCACATGGTGTCACCGAGCTACAGCCCATACAAATACGGACACGTGGCTTAAAATGAAACAGCAGGCCACTCAGGTAGGCCGCGAGGGACAAGTGACGCTCCTGTCCTGGTGGCCCCAGAGCTCCATCTCAGGAGAGCTGGCCTGCCCAGATGTGCACCAAGGTGAAACCCATCCAGATGGGTACTTTCCCTCCTCCCACTCACAGCAGGATAGGTACGGAACATGGTTTCCTTGCCCCATTTCAGGTCTGAGAGCCCCAGCCCATGTGATGGAGGCTGAGCCTGCAGGACACAGAGATCAGCATGACAGTGTAGTGACCAATACCGTGTAGCATCAGAGAGGGTGACAGGAGCTGGTGACCAGATAAGCTCACAGACAAGCTCACAGACAGGTAGTATCTCTCCATTCTCAAACACAGGCTGTCTCAGCGCCTGTGTCCAGCACTTCTTCAGTGCCAATTCCATTACCCTGAGCTGATCTCCATCAGGGACTCACTCTCTGAGGGCCCCACTGTGGAGTCAAACACGTGCCGACTGGCAACACCTGACCAGCAACTTGAGAGCACGAGTTTGATCCAGAGAACCTGCGGAGATACTGGGAGACGTGTGCGGGAATCCCTCCCTCACGCTACACAGCAGGCAAGACGCCAAGAAGACTCTGACCAGCAGAGGCCGGGAAGGAGGCAGGAATGGCCCTTGTCCCCGTGCAGTTCCAGGTTGGATACCAAAGATGTTTTATTATCAGGTAATTTCCAGAAATGCTCGAGTCTGAAAAAAAATCCCAAGAACTTATAACCAGAGATCTGTCCATGCTGATTTTAGAAAAATCTCTTAACTCCAGAAGCTTTGCTTGGGAAGATGTGTTTGTTTTCCGCAGGGAGCCAAGCTGCTGGGGTTTGTGAGAAACCGCTGATACCAAAAATCTTCCAGGGAAAACAGCACCATCTAACTTTCGGAGCGCCAGAATACTGCTCATTTCACTTTGTGTAACCCTTAAGCACCCTGAAAGCACCTCTGCCCAAACACCCGTGCGTGATTCTTTGCTCTGTTCTCACCCTGTGCGGAAACAGTTGATTTCCCGGCAGGGCTCCACACAGGGTTCGGGTCAGGCCCTGGTCCCCGTCCTGTCCTGTCTGTGGCTCTGCCTGGCAGGAGGCTTTGAGTTTGCATGGAAGGATGGCAGGCGGGAGGTTAGACCTGTGTGAACACACTGCCGCATGAACCAGAAAGGAGAGGGGGCTGCAGGGTCTTGGGTCCTCCTTGGTGCTGTCCTTGAAACAGTTCTCCTCATTCTCGGAGGAAAAGCTTCCAACAGGTGCAGTGGAACTGCTGGGTGGTGCACTCCCAGGTGTTGGCTGGTGATCCGCTTTTACTGTCTATGGATAGAGCTGATTTTACCTTGGGAGTATAGAACAGCTGGACGCTGCAATGAGTGTTTTAAATCAGTGTCACTAAAATCAGGCAAGGACAGATCCTCAAAGAGTGTGGTTAGTGGGGTCTAAGAATTGAGTTTTGTAGGACTGAATTAAAAGAAAAAGCATGTAAAAATCTCAGCCGTGCCGGGAACACCCAGGCCCCTGGACTAAGGGCTGAGCCCCACCCTTACCTTTCTGTGGGTGACCCAGGGCCCTGAGGCCAAGCTGGGAGCCTGCTGTGGGGGCACCACTCACCATTGGGGGACTTGGGAACAGCGCCCCCTCTGTGAGCAGGTCCCTCCAGCCACACCCAGGACTGTGACTGAAAGCAGCCACTAGAGCTAACCTGGCTCACATAACCACTCACCAGTCCAGTACCAGGAGACCAAGTACTGCACTGTTAAATTCACTTTATAAGACAACATAACAGGAAGATAAAAATGATAATGTTATCGAATTTTTCAGTATAAGAATGGACTGGTTGAAATGACCCCTGTCTGAGCAATGCTCAGGTGACACTGGGATAGGCTGGCAGGTGGTTAAAATTCAAGTTGACATCTGCTGTTTACTCACCATGTGCACAGTTGCTGAGCTCCCACCGCCCAGTCCCTTGGGGTGTACTGTCTGTACCCCAGAACCCACCTGACTACATCTCTGGCTGAGCCCCATCTACGCTCACCCCAGGGAAGACAGCTGAAGCCTCAGGCCCGGGGAGCTGTGCCAAGGTGGGCTCTACAGGAGACACTGACCTCCCCACCCCATCCCATCCTCAGGCCTGGGGAGCCATGCCAAGGTGGGCTCTACAGGAGGCACTTGCCGGAGTCCGGCTGTGGCAGGGCTCAGGGGTCCCAAAGGTGGTCAGGGAGTCGGCAAGTGAGAGAAGACACTGCACTCCAGTATGTGAGTGAATCTGAATCTATTTTATTTTTCAGAAGCTGGAGTATATATTTGCTAACTTTTGGCAGTAACTTAAACCCCAAGCAGGAAGCGTCCCAGGCTTAGGGCCAGGCAGGGATAATCTTAAACAATATGTGTTAATTAACTTTTTTCACCTTTGTTACACGTTAATCTTGTTACTTAATTAGCTTGGGAAATGTAAGCCGATGCACCTGGATGCCCACAGGAGTGAGAGATGGAGCGGCAGCTGTGAAGCTATCATGCCGCTCCCTACATTTTTTCGCTTATCACTTATGGGAGTATGGCAAGCCCTGTGAGGATAGCGCCTGTCTTGGGTCAAGGACTCTTCATATGAATCCAACCAGGCCTTACCCGTCATGGGCCTGCAGGACAGCAATTGGTCCTGTGCCTGTCTTAGGCGGCCGGTGGCATAACATATGTGTCCTAGTTGCCCGTCTCTGGCTGCCTGTAGGACAGCGCCTATCTTGGGTCAAGGACTCTTCATATGAACCCAACCAGGCCTTACCCCGTCATGGGCCTGCAGGACAGCAATTGGTCCTGTGCCTGTCTTAGGCGGCCGGTGGCATAACATATGTGTCCTAGTTGTCCGTCTCTGGCTGCCTGTCCAGTGTCTCAGGGCAGTTGTCTCACAGGAATTTTGTAAATCCTCCCCCATGAGCTCTTTCATTTAAAGCTTTTGTATAAACTCTCTCATACTACTCATAGAAGGTAAAATTTCACAATTAGTTTTCACAAAGTTATCTAGAGGGTTTCTAGTAACTCCTCTGGAGTTTCTATTTTTGATTTCATATTGAGTATTACATGAAAATATATATATGTGAATTACACAAATTACAATTATCAGTACAAAACATTACAAGATCCTCGTGCCCAATTCCCACATGCGGTGTCCTTTTCCTGGAGAAGCGATTCCTTGAAGCGCTCTCCTCCACCCATGGACCTTGTCACAAGGTGTGGATGGACTAGGACGCGGCAGGCACTGACCT
>PVLA01013234.1:0-38267 GCA_004027455.1 Hydrochoerus hydrochaeris
CAACACCATTTATTAAAGAGACTATCCTTCTTCCAGTGGACATATTTAGCCCCTTTGTCAAATATCAGGTGGCTGAGTGTCTTTGTAGTTGTGCTTACATCTTCTAATCTGTTCCATTGATCCTCAGGTCTATTTCTTTGCCAGTACCAAGCTGATTTTATCACTGTGGCTTTATAGTACTGTTTCAAGTCAGGAATTGGCATGCCTCCTGCCTTGCTTTTGTTGCCTAGAATTGCCTTTGCTATTCTAGGTTTCTTCTGTTTCCAAATGAATTTTAGTAGTGTTTTCTCTAGATCTGTGAGGTATGTCAATGGTATTTTGATTGGGATTTCGTTAAATCTGTATAACAGTTTTGAGAGTATGGCCATTTTCACAATGTTGGTTCTTCCTAACCAAGAGCAAGGAATGTCCTTCCATTTTCTAATATCCTCTTCAATCTCCTTTTTCAGCATAGTATAATTTTCAGCATATAGTTTACCTTTTTAGTTAGGTTGATTCCTAAGTATTTCATTTTTTTGCATGTTATTGTAAAGGGCGATATTTCCATAATTTCTCTCTCAGTGAGTTTTTTGTGTACAGGAATGCTATTGATTTTTGAGCATTGACTTTGTATCCAGCTACACTGCTGAACTTGTTTATTACCTCTAGTAGTCTTTTAATGGAGTTTTTTGGGTCTTCTATATAGAGTATCATGTCATCTGCAAATAGTGATAATTTAACTTCTTCCTTTCCTATCTTTACTCCTTTTATTTCTCTCTCTTGTCTGATTGCCCTGGCTAGTGTTTCCAGAACTATATTAAAAAGGAGTGATGATAGCGTACATCCTTGTCTTGTTCCTGAGTTTAAAGTGAAAGCTTTCAGTTTTTGTCCATTTAGTATAATGTTGACTGTTGGTTTGTCATAGATGGCCTTTATAAGGTTGAGGTAGATGCCGTGTATTCCGAGTTTCTGAAGGGTTTTTATCATGAACATGTGTTGGACTTTGTCGAAAGCTTTTTCTGCATCTATTGAGATGACCATGCGGTTTTTGTTTTTGGCTCTGTTGATGTGGTGTATTACATTTATTGATTTGTGTATATTAAACCATCCCTGCATTCCTGGAATGAACCCCACTTGGTCATGATGTATAATCTTCTTGATGATTTGCTGCATTCTATTTGCCAGTATTTTGTTGAGAATCTTTGCATCAATGTTCATTAGTGAGATTGGCCTATAGTTCTCTTTTTTTGGTTGGATCTTTCTCTGGTTTTGATATCAGAGTAATACTTGCCTCCAGGAATGATTTAGGGAGGATTGCTTTTTTCTCAATTTCATTGAAGAGTTTAAGGACTACTGGCATCAAATCTTCTCTAAATTTCTTGTAGAATTCAGCTGTGAATCCATCAGGACCTGGACTTTTCTTTGTTGGTAAGTTTTTAATTACATTTTCAATTTCAATAGCTGATATTGGGTTATTCAAAATTGCTATATCTTCTTGGATGAGCTCTGTTAGTTCATATGTTTCTAGAAATCTGTCCATTTCCTCTGTGTTTTCCACTCTATGTGAGTAGAGATTTTCAAAGTAGGTATTCATGATCTTTTGAGTTTCCATGGTATCTGTAGTAATTTCTCCCTTTTCAGTTCTTATTGCATGAATTTGGGTTTTTTCTTTCTTTCTCTTGATATGGTTAGCTAGGGGTTTGTCAATTTTGTTGATTCTCTCAAAAAACCAGCTTTTTGATTCATTAATTCTCTGTATTGTTTTTTTAGTTTCAATTGCATTGATTTCTGCTCTAATCTTTACAATTTCCTCTCTTCTATGAGCTTTGGGTTTAGCTTGCTCTTCTTTTTCTAGACACTTGAGATGGAGCATTAGGTTGTTTATTTGTGCTCAACCTGTTTTCTTGATATGACAGTTTATTGCTATATATTTCCCTCTTAAGACTGCTTTCATTGCATCCCACAGATTACAATATGTTGTTTCTATATTTTCATTGAATTGTAGGTATTATTTTATGTCTTCTTTAATTTCATCTGCAGCCCACTGGTTGTTCAAAAGGCTGTTATTTAATTTCCACATATTTATACAGGTTTTACAATTTCTTTTGCCATTAATTTCCAATTTCAGTGCACTATGGTCAGATATTATGCATGGCATAATTTCAACACCTTTGCATTGACTTAAGAATGTTTTATGGGCTAATATATGGTCTATTTTGGAGAATGTCCCATGTGTAGCTGAGAAGAATGTGTATTCTGATGAGGTTGGGTGGAACACTCTGTAAATGTCTATTAAGTCCAATTGCTCACAGGTATGATTCAGTTCTGTTATTTCTTTGCTGACTTTTTGTCTAATTGATCTATTTCTTTGTGACAATGTGCTGTTAAGATCTCCTATTATAATTGTGTTCTTGTGTATTTGGCTTTTCATGTCTATTAGTATCTGTCTTATATAGTTGAGTGCTCCTGTATTTGGCACATATATATTTGTAATTGTTCTTCCTCTTCAATTTTACCACTAACAAGTATGTAGTGACCTTCTCTATCTCTTTTAATCATTTTAGGTTTGAAGTGCACATTGTCTGCAAATAGAATAGCTACCCCTCATTTTTTCTGTGTTCCTGTTGCATGGAATACTGTTTTCCATCCTTTGACTTTTAATCTATGAGTTTCCTTTTGGGTCAGATGTGTTTCTTGTATACAGCATATTGTGGGGTCCTGTTTCTTGATCCCTTTTGTCAATCTATTTCTTTTTATAGGTGAATTGAGGCCATTTGTATTTATGGATAGCACTGATATGTACTGGCTTGACTTTGCCATGTTATGTTCCAGTTATTTCTTTCTGCTTTTCCTCTTATTTAATTGGTTATCCTACCTGGTGGTTTCTTTGTGTTGTTGTTTTGGGGATTGTGGTCATTTTTATCTCTGTCTAGTATGTCCTTCAGTACTCTTTCTTGGGTTGGTTTGGTGGACATGAATTTCTTCAGTTGTTCTTTGTCATGGAAGTATCTTGTTTCTCCATTAAATTTGAATGAAAGTTTTGCTGGGTACATCAGTCTGGGTTGAAGGTTGTTTTCTTTCAGGGCTTGAAATACCTCACTCCAATCTCTTTGGACTTCAGGGTTTGTGCTGAAAAGTCTGCTGTGATTCTAATGCGCTTTCCTTGATAGGTGAGTTGTGTCTTTTCTCTGATAGTTTTTAGTATTCTGTTTTTATGCTGTATGTCTGAGATCTTAATTATGTGTCCGTATGGATTTATGTTGATTGTGACTGTTTGGTGTTCTATATGCCTCACTTATCTGCATATCAGATTCTTTCCCCATGTTTGGGAAATTTTCTGCTCTTATTTCTGTAAATACTTTACGTATGTCATTTGCCTGGATTCCTGTATCTTTGTTAATGCCCATTATTCTTATATTGTTGCTCTTGGCATCATCATGAAGCTTCTGGATTGTCATTTCATGCTGCTTTGTTATTTTTAACAGTTCTATCCTTTCCTGATCACTAAATGTGATCCTGTCCTCAAGGTCCAAAATCCTATCCTCAGCTTCCTTTAGGCAGTTTTGCATGCTTTCATTTGAATTTTTTGTTTCTTGGATGTCTGTTTAAGTTTGTTTCATGAATTCTGCTTGTTTTCTATATTGTTCTTTCAATGTTTCAATCAGTTTCCCATGCTTATATACTTTTTTCTCTAGTTCTTCTTTAGCTGCATTCAACAACTCCTTTACTAAAATTGTTATTTCTATCTTTACATGGGAGAATAATTCTAATTTGATTTCCTTTATAGCCTGATGCAATTGTTTTTTTATTTCACTTGCTGTCTTTTCAGAGATTCCTGGTGTGTTACTTTTGGGGTCCTCTATTTCAATGTCTCCTATACTTGCGTCTGGTGAACTATATGTTTGAGACTACATTTTGCTTTTTTGTTTTTGTCATTTTCACTCTCTGATGTTTTCTATGTGTAGGAGGGGATCACACACACTCTTTTCAGACGTGCCAAAGTCTTACAGTTAGTTGGAGGGGGTTTTACTACTGGCCCTATTTATCCCCTGTACACCTCTATTTTAGGGGTATACTCATCACCCTGATACAGTTAATCCACTGTAGTCCAAGGTTCGCCACCTGGGAGCAAAGTTCCAAAGTTTTTCACACTAACTGGAGCCTGCTGAGGTCTTCTGATGCTCCAGGTGGGAGGGCGGGCCCAGCTTAAGCAGTCCAGGTCAGTTTTCAGTCTTGGGTAAGCCTCCTCGATGTTCCCGGTGGCAGGGCGGGCCCACGGTGGAGGTTCTGGGAAGCCTACGCCTGAGGCGGGCTTCCGCTAAGTTCCTCCTTTTTATATATTGTAGGCATCCTTTTTTGTTCACTTTGGGCAGGATTCTTTAGACTGGCACTATTGACATACAGAGTTTGAAAGAAATTTTTGAGGCTGTCCTGTATTGTAAAATGTTTGTCAGTGTCTCTAGCCTGTGCTCATCAGATGTCAGTAGTATATACTGTCCACAGCTCTGACAATGGAAACCACCTCCAGATATTCTTGAATGACTATTGAGGAGGAGGAAGAAAGTTACCCCTAGCTGAAAGCTACTGACATGTAATTCCATGTAAAAAAATAACTACACAGCAATTAATAAATTGCTGAGTAACCTACCAAGAAATCTTTAGTTTTTAACTAACTTTCCAGTATTAGAAAATATTATGGCAATCATTATACTTTTAGTCTATTGTGTTTCAGTGGGATGTATTGTAATATTGATTCTTGTATTTTGTATTTGTATTTTATTCATGACAATTTTTACTTTAATATTGCTTTAAGGCAACAAAAGAGCTTACTCTAATAAGCATTTTCACCAGTGAAGTATGACAGTGGTAGTCTTTTTCATACTTTCTTCAAAATAGATTATAAACTTTTCAGTTTTAATTGTTTTAAATTTGCATTTCTTTGCTTAATATATGTTGATTAAATTTCTATATTTTCTGTAGTACATCTGTTGTACTTTTTGCCTCTTTTCATATTGATTGCTAATTCTCTTATTTTGGTTTGTAGGAATTCTTTATGTGACTGTTAACACTCTTTTCTCTATTGGATTTTTATCTTTGTCTTTTTATTTACCAAGTTTGTTTATGTGTAGATAATTTATATCGCTATGTGGTCAAATTTATGTCCTTACTGAATTTCTTTTCTGATGTGTTAACAAAGCCTATTCATACCCCAAGATGATGAAATATGTACTCATTTTATTCTCATATTTTCTGCTTTTATTTACATGTAAATTTTTCAATCCTATGGAATTTATGCTATAAATTATGAAAAACTAGCTT
Source organism: Hydrochoerus hydrochaeris (assembly GCA_004027455.1). Classification (NCBI taxonomy): domain Eukaryota; kingdom Metazoa; phylum Chordata; class Mammalia; order Rodentia; family Hydrochaeridae; genus Hydrochoerus; species Hydrochoerus hydrochaeris. The sequence continues at coordinate 5,299 of PVLA01013234.1, forward strand.
AATTAAAAGAAGTGATTGTCCTATTTTCCTATAACTTTTATTTAGTTCTTTTTCTTTTTCCTTTTTTTCAAAATGTCACCTTGTTATATGTTAAAATGCCAAGTATCTATTTTCTTTTGTTTGTACATTTGTGAGAAAATTTCATACTGTTTTAATTACTAAATCTTCCTAGTAAAATTTCATGTTTGGTAGGAAGAAAATACCTTGTCTTGTTTTTCAAAAATGATAGTTATTCTTATATGTCACTTTAAAATGAGCTTTAGGCCAGGTGTCATGTGCACAACTGTAATCCCAGGACTTAGGAGGCTGAGGCAGGAAGATCACCATGATTTTGAGGCTAACCTGGGCTTCATAGTGAATTCAAGTCCAGTGTGAACTGCATAATGAGACTCTGTCTCCAAAACAAACAAACAAACAAACAAACAAGCAAAACAAAATAACAAAAAAATAAAATGAACTTTAGAATCCACTTCAGGTTTTCCATGAAAATTTTCTTTGGATTTTCACTACAGTTTTATGAAGTTGGTGTATTATTTGGGAGAGAATTAAAATTTGCAACATTGAATATTTCCATCAGCTAATATGATTTATCTCTTCATCTATTTGGTTCACTGAATTTTAGGCCAATAGTCAAATTTTTCTTTAGCAGTTTTCCAGTCAGTTGTATTTCTGTCAGGCTACAGATTTTTGTCTTATGACTAATTATGCTTAGTTACATGGTGCTGATTAGGACTAGGAACTAATGTGGGTCTGTTCACACCACATCCTGTCCCTTGAATGGACAAATGGATGGTAGAGTTCTTGGCATTGTTTAGATCCTGTTAACATAGGTGGGCTCCCCTTTTATGTGTGTGGAGGGCCCCATGATTGCAAAGTGAGGATGACTTTAGGTGGAGTGTGGGGGAGATAGGTAATTGAGTTTGTTTCACTGCTGGGAAAATCTGGTCTATCGGTAAATAAAAGCATAGACCCATGGTACTCTAATGTAGCACACTTTTCCTTTGCTCGGAGGAAGGAAAAAGTTCTCAGAGTTCTGGTTGGAGGCAGCTTGCTGCAGGCAGCTGTTCTGTATACAGCAGGCAGAGGGCAGGCTGTCTGGTCCAGCTGTCATGGGCAGTTCATTACTTAATTACCCTAAATGGTGTTCCGTCACCCTCTGGTTTCTGTTCTTGCCAATTTTAACCATAGAGTTTTCTTTGTAGGGATGACTCCACCTCTGATAAAGCCTTGTCCTTTACTTGAGTTTTGTTTTTCTCTATTCTTGTTTATCTTCATTATGGTGTTATTCATCCTTTGTCTTTCTGGAAGACATCAACATTTCTGATCAAAGAATTTCTTTTTTTTTAAATAGGTACCAGGGATTGAACTCATGACCACACACTTGCAAGGCAGGAAATTTCTTATCTTTATCAGTATGAATTTACCTTATTTTAATGACTTTATGTGTATGTGGGTATGAATAATCAGAGAGGAAATATCTAAACTAGAAATATGAAATTCAAAAATATTTTGTCTAATGTATTTTCCTGAATAAGAAAGAAACTTTATTTCATATTTTAGATATGTTTCTTAGTTACTTTTTGCATTATTGAGGCAAAGGACCCAACAGTCACAAGATAAGGGAGGAAAGATTTATTTGGCTCATAGTTTTTAGAGGTTTCAGTCTGTAATCAGCTTGTTCCATGGCAGAGGGACATTGCAGAGGGGAAATAGTTCATGGAGGTAGAAGGCAGCAAAAACAAGCAAGCATCAAGAAAAGAGTAGTCCTCTTTCTGTCCTTTTTATCTTATCCAGGCTACCTACTCTCAGGTAGCAATCACACCCTTAATCCAGTGCCCTTAATCCTTTTCTTGCACCTTGAATCAGTCCCAGCATCACAAACTCTAGATCTAGTCTCTTCTTAAAATGTCTACTTATGATCAAGTGAGGTTTTGGGGGGACAGCTAGACACAATCCATAATAATATGTAATTGGCCTCCTTCCTGAACTTTATTTTTATTTCTAATGACTTAAACAGATTTTTTTTTGTGTGTATGTGTTTTAGGAGATGCATTTCATTAATTTAGTTATCTTGTTTTCAGACTCAAGACTTTGTTCTTTTCTTCTGCATTGCTTCTGTCTCATTTGTCTGTTGCCCTTTTCTGGAAAAAAAACATAAAAATATGTACCTGGCATCTTATATTCTCTCATATTTTTTAACCTCTTGTCATGTTCTGAGTTCTGAGAATATCAGAGACAATTATGGAAAACTATGCACAGTACATGCAATAATTGTCACTGCAATTCTTCCAAAAGCAGCAATTCATGTGAAGTTGTGATTATTTTTCATAAAGAACTAAAACCTAAACATACATATATATAGCTGACTACTAGATAATTTGAATATGTCAAGGTAGCACTGTTTTTTAAACTTTATTTTATTTTCTTATGTTCATTTAAAAAATGTACCATTTCCATTATTCAATTTTCTTAGTTTTCTTGAAAGGAAGGTAAGAAGGTATTTTCTTATTAATTGGTGGATCATAAGACTTTTCAGTAAAGAGAAGATTGGACAGAGTAGATCATTTCTCCTCCACTCCTATCACTATATGGGTCTCCACCAGAACAAAGTTCATGTTTAGGAAGTACTTAGTGATGGAGTGAACCCTCTTCAAAGGATAATCCATGGTTGGGCAGATGAGCAAAGTGTTACCACTTTGCATGTTTCTTCTGGAAAGGATGTTTTAGGGATATTGAGTTTCTCATGTCCAAGGGTTGCCTTGCACACTCCCCCATGACTATTTCTCCTCCCCATTTCAGCACACAAATTTGTCAGATTAGCCACTTCAACATGCCTCAGGAAACTCTACCCTTTTCCAAGAAAATTTTATGCCTTGATGTTTTCTGGTGTTGTGTATAAAATGATGGGCACAAGGTGAGCCTGGATGTTTATCTCTGGGCAGTCCTATAGAATCCAGAGGGTATGGAATCCAGGTCCACAGAGCTGGAGAATACTCTCTGATTGCATTTCTTCCCTTCTGTTGGTGAGTGCACAAATCATGGCCCATTTTGGAAAATTTCACAAGATAAAATATTTCAACAGAAAATTATTAAGAGAAATTGGTACTGCAGAATTAAAAGACAGTCAGGAACCTCAAGAGACAGTAGCCACACTAGTCCAGGGGTGAATAAGGAGTAGGGTGAGATTAGTAAAACATGGATGACTAGCATTTGAGACTGTTGAGGTTTTGGATCCAAATTATGGAAAGAGGGAGCTGCTTGGCTGGTAGTAATGTGTCTGAAGAAATACTCTGAACCTAGTTCTGGGAGAGTGGAAACAAAGACCAAACTGGAACTCCTAGTAGAACCAGCTGCTGCGGCTACTGTGAATAATTTTGCTGGGGCCATACAAAAAGAAGCAACAAGCAAACAGGAAGGAGAAAGTCCTTTTTCTTTGCTTCAGATTCACTATTGCCTTTCTGTGACCCTTACTGGCTGAATTAACAGGGAGTCACAGGACTCCAAAAGTGTTTGGGAGAGGTCAAGCATTTGTGGATGCTAACATTGCAAAGCTGAATAGAGAGGGAGAGTTTGGAGGGGAGAGACAACAGTGAACATTCTGCACAGTGAGGATCAGAGGGGATATTATATGAAGAGGGCATTTCTATAAAGATAAGTGTTTACATTTATCAGAGACACGTAAAGTAATTCAACCTTAGAGAAATAATACGTTGGCGAAAGGATCGGCCAGAAGATTAATGGCACAGAGTTCAGAAATAGGTGTTTCCTAACACATCTGCTTGATTTACAATAAACATGGCATTGTAATTCATCAGAAGAAAGATCACTTTTCCATAAATGATGTTGGAGAAATTGGTATATGGGAAATAAAATGAATCTTGAGTTTAACCTCACTCCATTCAAGGTGGATCATAGATCTGAATCTGTAGAAGTTAACAAAGAAAAATGACTGTGAACTAGGTGAAGTTTCTAGGAAAAATTGGGCCTCACTAAAATAAAGAACCACGGTTCATAAAAAACATAATAGGAAAGTCACAGATTTGGAGAAGATATTAATAAAACATACCTGACAAAGAACTCATATCCAGTATGTAGCATATATAGATTTTAAACCTTCTAAATCACCAAAAATGAGACATATAACCCAAATTAAAACCACAGTGAAAGAATAGAACAAGGGGCTGGGGATTTAGCTCAGTGGCATAAGTGCCTGCCTTGCCAGTGCATGGTCATGAGTTTGATCCCCAGTACCGATTAAAAAAAAGGAATAGAACAAACCCAATGGAAATGCTAAAATTAAAAGACTCAAAGTGTTGATGAGATTGTAGAGCATCAGCCTTTACACATGGCTGATGGAAGTGTAAAGTTGTTCATCCTCTTTAGAGAACATTTGTTGGAGTTCATTAAAACTAAATGTATCCCTATCTTTTCCTGACCTATGACCCAGCAATTCTACCTCACAGTAGCTATCCAAGAAAATGAGCACATACATCTACAAAAATGAGCATCTATAAATGCTTGTTGTTTTTAAGTTTAGTTAGAATAGTAGAAAAACTAGAAAGAATGTCTAACAGTACAATGCAAAAGCAATTGTATAAAAACAAAAGGAAATACTACTCAGCAATAAAAAGGCTGATAAATAAAATATTGTACATAAATATCAAAAATGTCCTTCTGGACAAAAGGAATCAAAGACAAAAGTATATGTATTGTTTCAAACCCATACAGTTGAAGACAGTCTCATAAAGTTAATGATGGTTAAAGTCACAGTGTTTGTTATCACTGGGTTTGGTTTTGGCCTGGAAGGAGACAAAGGGAACTGTCTGGCATGATAGAAATGATCTAGATCCTGCTCTGGGTGATAGTCACACAGGTTGTATGCATGAGTAAAAGTTTATCTAGCAATCCAACTGCTCCACTGCTGGTGGGAGTGTAGACTGGTGCAGCCATTATGGAAATCAGTATGGAGATTTCTCAGAAAACTAGGATTGGAAGTTCCATTCAACCCAGCTATTCCCCTCCTGGGTATTTTCCCAGAAAACCTGAAAAGGTCATATCACAGTGATATATGTGCCCCCATGTTCATAGCAGCACTATTAATAATAGCTAAATCTTGGAAACAACCAAAATGTACATCAACTGAAGAGTAGATGAAAGAGATGTGGTATTTTAATACAATGCAATACTACTCAGCTATAAAAAAGGATGATCTTGAGGCCTTCATAGGTAAATGGAGGCAACTTGAGCCAATTCTCATAAGTGAAGTAAATAAGAATCATATTTATAAATATCACATTGTGTCTCTAGTATAAAAATTAATAAGAAATGTAGGAGTAATAAAACCCAAAATGTGTAATTGCTATTGTAAAAAAGACAGGAAAAGAAGGTGATCTAAAGGATATAACTGCATGTATGTTTAAGTGTGTAGGATTGATAACCACAGTACTAAGTTTTTGTTGGATCGTTGAACAGAACTGTTTTCAATCTCACTGTTTGAATGTCCACTTTGTGTGCTTTAATTTTGTAACTTGAACATTTCTATTTCTAAGAAGACAGTATGTAATCTATTAACTAAAAAAAAGTAACAAGAAATGTAGGGAGAGAAGGGAGGTAGGCTCAGATGCACTGCAAGGGGAGTTCCAGCTTCCTGGTGCTGGCAGGGGAGAGTTTGGGACATCACTACTGGTGCTTGGGTGCCCACTCAGACCCCTAGGAAATTGGACTAGCCTGCAGAGGTTTTGAGGGCTTGAGTGGAGCATACTCAGCAACCTTTATTCAACCAGGGGACAAGGCCCATGCTGCTGAGACAGGTGAGGGGACCAGGCCCGTGCCACTGAGAGAGGGGAGTTAGTCCCACAGGGACAGAGGAGCCAGGCTCATGCCACTAGGGGAGTTCCAGCTTCTCAGCACTGGCCTGGGGAAAGTCTGGTCACTTGAGTCCCAGGAGGAGCTGAGGGCACAGGAGGTGATTTCCAACACAACCAGGGAAAGATTTGGAACATCGCTCGAAACATGGAAATATAGGAAAATGACAAAACAAAAGACCAAAATGCAATCTCAGACCTCCAGCCCATCCCAAGAAATCCTGGGAGCCATGCACATAGAAGAAAATACTACTCATCCACCTGAAATAACTGAAATTATATCAACTGAAATAAAGAAGCAAGTACGGGAAGCTATGGAAGAACTCAAATCAGAAATAATCTCCCAGATAAAAAGAAGAAATGATAAAAGTAGCGATGAAAAGAAATAGTGAATGCATCCGAAGAAGATACAGCTAAAAAATTAGAGGAACAAATCCAACAGATAGAATCCCTGAATGAACAGTATAAGAAACAAACGGAATATGTGAAGCAGATTCAGAGAGATATACAGGAAATAAAAAATTCTATCAAAAGTTGCAAAAACTACCTCAATGAAAGTGAAGATAGAATTTCAGACCTCAAAGATAAGATTGCAACTAGTGAACAGGAAAGGAAAGATCTTTTAAAAATAACAAGGAATCAACAGTTGCAAGATGATGCAAAGAAAAACAACATAAGATTAATAGAGATAAATAAAAAAAGGGGACAACACAAATGATATCAAGAGGCTATTTACAGAAGTAATAGCTGAAAACTTTCCAAACATGAAAATGGAAGCTGATATACAGATTAGTGGAGCATATAGAACTCCAAACAGCAAAATAAAACTACATCCAGACATATAATAATGACCATCCCAGAAATCCAACATAAGAACAGAATATTAAAAGCTGTTAGAGAGAAAAGACAGATCACCTACAAAGTAAAACCTATCAGAATCACAGCAGACTTCTCAACACAAACAATGAAGTCAAGAAGAGCATTGAGTGAAGTATTTCAGATGCTAAAGGAAAATGACTTTCAATCCAGATTGATGTACCCTGCAAAACTGTCCTCCAAAATGGATGGAGAAATAAGATACTTCCATGACAAAGAACTACTGAATAAATTCATGATCACCAAACCAACTCTGCAAAGAATACTGAAAGACATTCTAGATATACACGGGAAAAAACCATTAAGCAAGACAGACAATTAAACAGAATGGAAAGGTAAAAATACAATATCAGAAAGATAACATGTCAACAATAAAATGATATATAACAGTTATAACCATTAATGTAAATGGCCTCAATTCACCAATTAAAAGAAATGGACTGGCAGAATGGATCAAGAAACAACATCCAACCATATACTGTCTACAAGAAAATCTAACCCAAAAGGAAATTCATAGACTGAAAGTCCAAGGATGGAAAACAATACTTCATGCAACAGGAAATAAAAAAAAAGCAGGGGTAGCTATTCTGTTTTCAGACAATGTGAACTTCAAACCAAGAATGATCCAAAGATATAAAGAAGGTCACTACATACTAGTTAGGGGAAAAACTCAAGAGGAAGAGAAAAAATCTTAAATATATATGCACCAAATTTCAGAGCACCCAGCTATACAAAGCAAGTATTAACAGAAATGAAAAATGAAAAATCAAATAAACAATAACACAATTATAACAGGAGACCTTAATATGCCATTGACACAAAGATCAACTAGACAGAAAGTCAGCAAATAACAGAACTGAATCACACCTGAAAACAAATGGACTTGATAGATGTATACAGAGTGTTCCACCCAACAACATCAGAATATACATTCTTCTCAGCAGTACATGGGACATTCTCTAAAATAGACTATATACTAGCCCACAGAACATGTTCAAGTAAATGCAAAAGAATTGAAATTATCCCATGCATGTTATTGGATCATAGCACCATGAAACTAGAAATAAATGATAAAAGAAACTGAAAAAAACCGCACATACACATGGAAGTTGAATCATACAGTCTTTTTTTTTTTTTGGTACTGGGGAAAATAATACACTCTTGAGAAATCCATGGGTCACAAAGGAAATTAAAGAAGAAATTAATCAATATCTACAAGCAAATAAAAATACAAATACAACTTACTGGAATCTATGGGTCGCAATGAAAGTGGTCCTCAGAGGAAAATTTGTTGCACTGAGTTTCCACATTAGGAAAACAGAACAAATACAAATAAACAACCTTGTATTTCACCTCAAACATCTAGAAAAAGAAGAGCAAGCCAAGCCTAAATCCAAAAGAAGGGAGGAAATTATAAGGATCAAAGCAGAAATTAATGCAACTGAGACTAAGAAAACAATACAAAGAATCAATGAATCAAAGAGTTGGTACTTTGAAAGAATAAATAAAATTGATAAGCCCCTAGCCAACCTAATTAAAAAAGGAAAGAAAAGCCTCAAATTCATGCAATATGGAGTGAAAAAGGTGAAATAACTCCTGACTCTGGAAATACAGAAGATTATCAACAACTATTTTGAAAACCTCTACTCTCATAGGCTCGATAACACAGAAGAAATGGACAGATTCCTAGAAACTTATGAACCACAAAAGCTGGATCAAGAAGATGTAAAACTTCCAAATAACCCAATTCCTATCAATAAAATTGGAAATGTAATTAAGTCCTTACCAAGAAAGAAGAGCCCAGGCCCAGACAGATTCACTGTGGAATTTTACAAGAAATACGAAGAAGACCCAATGCCGACACTCCTCAAACTGTTCAATGAAATTGAAAAGGAAGCAATTCTCCCTAAGTCATTCCTGGAAGCAAATATTACTCTAGTACCAAAACCTGAGAAAGACCCAACTTAAAAAAGTGAACTACAGGCCAATCTCCCTAATGAACATAGATGCAAAAATTCTCAATAAAATATCGGCAAACAAGATTCAGCAAATCATCAAGATTATACACCATGACCAAGTGGGATTCATCCCTGGCATGCAGGGATGGTTCAACATACATAAATCAATAAATGTAATCCACCATATCAATAGAATCACATGATCATTTCTATAGATGCAGAAAAAGCTTTTGATAAGACCCAACACCCATTCATGATAAGAACCTTACAAAGAATTAGAATAGATGGTCTTTACCTCAGTATGATAAAGGCCATCTACAACAAACCAATACTCAGTTTCATATTAAATGGCCCCAAATTGACAGCCTTTACCTTAAAATCAGGCACAAGACAAGGATGTCCCTTATCCCCACTTCTATTCAACATAGTACTGGAAATACTAGCCAGAGCAATTAGACAAGAGAGAGAAATAAAAGGAGCAAAGATATGAGAAAAGAAGCTAAACTATCATATTTGCAGATGACATGATACTCTACATAGAAGATCCCCAAAACTCTGTTGAAAGACTCCTAGATATAATAAATAAATTCAGTAATGTAGCTGGATACAAAGTCAATACTCAAAAAATCAATAGCATTTCTATACACTAACAACAAAATCACTGAGAGAGAAATAAGAGAAGCCACACCCTTCACACTAGCATCCAAAAAAATGAAATACTTAGGAATTACTCTAACCAAAGAAGTAAAAGAGCTATACAGGGAAAATTATAATACCCTGAAAAAAGAAATTGAAGAGCATCTCAGAAAATAGAGAGACATATCTTATTCATGGATAGCAAGAATAAATATTGGGAAAATAGCCATTCTCCCAAAATTGCTATACAGATTCAATGCAATCCCAATGAAAATGCCACTAACATACCTCATAGATCTAGAGAAATCACTCCTAAAATTCATCTGGAACCAGAAGAGACCTAGAATAGCAAAGGCAATTCCAAGCAGCAAAGCCAAGGCAGGAGGCATCAAAATCCCTGAATTGAAGTTATACTACAAAGCTACCGTAATAAAATCAACATGGTACTGGAATAAAAACAGACCTGAAGATCAATGGAATAGACTAGAATATACAACCACAACTATGAACACCCTCAGCCACCTTATCTTTGATAAAGGGGCCAAACATGTTCACTGGAAGAATGATAGTTTCTTTAATAAATGATGCTGGAAAAACTGCCTATCCATATGCCAAAATCTAAAACTAGATCCATGCCTGTCACCATGTACTAAACTAAAATCTAAATGGATCAAATATCTAAATATTAAAACAGAAACACTAAATTTGTTGGAAGACAAAGTAGGTAAAAATCTCAAAGACATAGGGGTAGGTAGAAAATTCATGAACAAGAACCAAACTGCATGGGAAATACTTCCCAGAATCAATAACTGGGACCACATCTTATTAAAGAGTTTCTGCATGTCCAAAGAAATCTCCAGCAGAATGAAAAGAAAACCCATAAACTGGGAAAAAAATCTTAATGAACTGTTCCTCAGACAAAGGACTTCTGCCTAAAACTTATAAAGAATTAAAAAAAATCAGACCCCCGAAATTCAAAGACCCAATCCAAAAATGGGCATCCAAGATGAACACACAGTTCTCAGATGAAGAAATATGAATGGAAAATTAATACATAAAAAGTGTTCATCATCATTGGTAATTAGAGAAATGCAAATTAAAACCACACTGAGATTCCATCTCACTCCAGAAAGAATGGCCAGGATCAACAAAACTACCAACAACAAATGCTGGAGAGTATGTGGGGAAAAAGGAACTAATCTGCACTATTGGTGGGAGTGTAGACTGGTGCAACCACTGTGGAGGTCAGTCTGGAGATTCCTCAAAAAGCTTGGATTGAATGTCCCATTTGACCCAGATATTCCACTCCTTGGCATATTCCCAGAAGAACTGAAAACTTACCACAGTGATATATGTGCACCCATGTTTATGGCAGGACAATGTGTAATAGCCAGATCTTGGAAACAACCTAAGTGCCCATCAACTGAGGAATGGATTAAAAAATTGTGGTACTTTTATACAATGGAGTACTACTCAGCTATAAAGAATGATCACATTGAGATATTTATAAATAAATGACACAACTTGAATCCATACTCATAAGTGAAATAAATCAAACTCACATGTATAAACACTGTATAGTCTCCCTAGTATAAGAAATGGTAAAAGTACATAAGATTTTATGGTAATCATGGTTCCCCATTATATTACTTTGAAGTCATAATATTTTTATTCATTGGTTGGAATGGTTTTATTCTGTTTTGTTTGATTCTATTATGTGTGATGGTATGAACAGCTACTTTGAAGAAAACAAGACATTATGGCAGCTATTGCTGATTTAATATCATTTTGTTTTGAGGTTCTACCATTCTTTTGTTCTTATATTACATTGGTTTTGTCATGTTGTGTCTTACTGGACTTTAATATGTGTAATAATATAAACAAATTTTTTATGGAAAATGAGATATTATAGTAGCCATTTTTATTTTCTGTTATTTGGTTCAGAATGCCTTGTAATACTTTAATTCTCTTGAATGGTTTTATTCTATTTTGTTATGTTTGATATTATTGTACATGAAGCTATGCTCAACTATTTCAAAGAAAGAGACGTTATGGTAGCTACTCTTGATATCCTATTGTCTTGTTGTGAAGTGCTGTGTTGCTTGTATTGGTCTCTTCTGGTCTGCTTAATTCTGCCCTTTTTGTTTTATTCCCTTTAAAATAAAAAAAGCCAATAAAAGAAATGTAGGAGTAATAAAACCCAAAATGAGTAGTTACTAGTGTAAAAAAGAGAGGAAAAGCAAGTGCTTTAAAGGCTATAACTGCATGTATGTTTAAGGGTATAGGACTGATAACCAAATATTACTAAGTTTATGTTGGATCATTGGGCAGAACTGTTTCAGTCTCATGGTTTGAATGTGCACTTTCTGTGCTTTAATTCTGTAACTTGAGCAACTATTTCTAAGATGACAGTATATAATTTGTCAACTAGTGATTTCTTAGTGTTTATTTTAATTTATCTCATTTTTTGGGATTTTTTTTATTAGTGCTTCCCTTGTTTTCTTTTTTTTCTCTTTAAATAAAAAAGAATAGACTCTACAGCATATAAATCATACCTCAGAAAAATCAAGAAGGGAGTACTATGCTTTTTTTATTAGCATGTTCCTGGCCTAACCTTTTAAGAATAATAGGTTTCTATGACTGAGGAAGCATTTGGCTTCTTTTCCTGTCCCATTGAAGGCCTAGTGTTATCTATAACAAGACAGAAATCATACTTATTAAATGACCTTTTTGTGTCCTGTAAGAGGTGGCATCATTTTCCTGAATTCTTTTAATTTTAGGCATAAATCCAAGGGAAGGCTGGTGATGAGAATTCTTTCATTGCACCTTGGTATAGATAGAAAGGTGAAAAACACCTTACTACAGAGAGAGCCAGAACAGAGAGGGTGAAGGCACAGAGTGCTTAGGAAGCACAGAAGCCATACAGAGATCAGTGCTAACAGGTGCTGTGTGTATTCAGATAATCTATGCTTGGAAAGCACTTAGCACTGGCTGCCCTAATTCAAACCTTAGGTTTTTGAAAAAGTAATAAATCTAATAGTATACATGGGCAGCTGACAGATGATTTTTTCATACTTATTTTACTCTTTTGATATGTGTGTTTGTGTACATATATATGTATGTACACATGTGGAAAGGGGAACAGAACTATTTTTTTTTGAGGCAGTGTCTCACTGTGCTGCTCAGGATAGGCTTGTGCTTGTGAGCTTATTAAGGGCTCCTACTACATCAGTCCCTTGAGTAGCTGGCACCATTGGTATACAGTCCTACATCTATCTTGTATCTTTATATTAACTTGATGATCCTTTCCTGATGGAGATCTCTTCTTGATTTCTTGGGTTGCTAAGAAATGCTTGATTTCTTGTGGCTAACACATGTCAGTAAGGAGACCAAAAGGGAGTCAGGTTTTTTTTGCTGGAGAATTCACATGTGCTCTGCCAAAGAAATTCTGGTGTTCTAGAAAACAAATAATTCTCACTAAAGTATAACTAAAGTAGCAACAGAACTGAAATGACCATTATTTGAGAGTCGAGGGGAAGACCAAAGAGAGTGAATGAAAACTAATGGTATAATGTGATCCCATTATATCAATGTTGAGTTTCTAGCATTGCCGGAATAATACATAAACCAGTAATTAAGAATTTAGATGACACTTTTGAGAAATGTTCTTTTCAACCAGAAAAATTCAATATTTCTTGTGGTCATTAAAAGCAAGATAATCAATCTTCTTTTCACCCTCTGTTGGAAGTAGGAGAGCAGTAATTTAAACCACAAAGAAAAGTGTTGAGATAGTTAGAAGGGCTAAATGAGCCTGCTGGGGTTGGTACTTAAAAGAAAATTTGGACTCACAGGAATCTTGGATAGTCTCATTAGCTAAAATACATGGCAAAACTTGCAAAAGCCATGACTTCTTGGTGTGTATGGGGACCAGACTGAGTTTTGAACTCTGAAGTTTTTCTTATAAAAAGTTAGTCTAAACATGTTTGTTGAGCATAATTTTTTTTATATTTACTTATTTATTTTTTAAAATTTTATTTAAGAGAAAAAAGCAAAACAAAAAAGTGTAGAAATAATACAGAATTTCAAAAAAATAAACAGTAAGAAATCACTAGTTGATAAATTACATATTGTCCTCTTATAAATAGTTGTTCAAGTTACAAAATTAAAGCATACAAAGTGGACATTCAAACAGTGAGACTGTAAACAGTTCTACTCAATGATCCAACAAAAACTTAGTAATATGGTTATCACTTAAACATACATACAGTTATATTCTTTAGAGCACTTCCTTTTCTTCTCTTTTATACAATAGCAATTACATATTTTGGGTTTTATTACTCCTACATTTTTTATTACCTTTTACACTAGAGACACAATATGATATATATGTATATATATATATATATATATATATATATATATATATATATAATACTTATTTATTTAACTTATGAGGATAGTCTCAAGTTGTCTCCATTTACCTATGAAGCCCTCAAGATCATCCTTTTTTATAGCTGAGTAATACTCCATTGTATAAAAATACCACATCTTTTTCATCCACTCTGCAGTTGATGGGCATCTTGATTATTTCCAGGATTTAGCTATCACAAGTTGTGCATCTATGAACATGGGTGCACATATATCACTGTGATATGAACTTTTCAGTTCTTTGGGGAAAATATCCAGGAGGGGAATATTTGGATTGAATGGAACTTCCAATCCTATTCCTCTGAGAATTCTCCATACCTATTTCCATACTGGTTGCACCAGTCTACACTCTCATCAACTGTGGAGCACTGTTCCTTTTTCCCCACAGCCTCACCAACATTTGTTATCAGTTGTTTTCTTTCTGGAAGCCATTCTTTCCAAAGTGAGATGAAATCTCAATGCTGTTTTAATTTGCATTTCTCAAATGACCAGTGATGGTGAGCATTTCTTCATGTATTTATTTGCCATTTGTATATCTTCATCTGAGAACTGTGTGTTCATCTCTGATGCCCATTTTTGGAGAGGATCTTTGAATTTGAGGGGCTTGATGTTTTTCAATTCTTTATATGTTCTTGATATAAGTCCTTTGTCTGAAGTGAGTGTGAATTTTAAGTTTGAGTTCTTCATGATGAAGAATGATGCTGTTCAACCTACCTAGATTGAGGTCTGTGGAATAATTCTGTGAGTGACCCAGGGTGGATGCTAGCTCACACCTATGAGGCAAATGCAGCACTGGAAAGTTCTAGAGATTGGAGTTGTAAAGATTAATGTACTCATTTTCCTCTTTTCATTTGAAAGAGACCAGAAGAAATTGTTCCAAGTCATGCAATTAGTTGCTGGTAGAGTTAGAATTTGAACTCAGGGTTCTCACCCTGAGTTAAGGTCCTGTCTGCTTTGTACAACTCAGTGCAGAGGTATGCAGACTACGTGAGGTGCTGCTCAGCATGGGAACCGTCACCTCTGATATCAGCAGGTGTTTGCTGGTGTCTTATTGGCTTCTAGTAATGGTGCATAGATAGAGAGGATCCATTGTAAAAGGCTACACAGTTAGGGGACAGAATTTTATTGATTTCAGCAAACTATGTGATATGGTTTTGTATATTGCCAGAAAAGAAGAACATGGTGAGCTTCCTTTTTCCAATCATTTCTCTGAAAATATCTTTACATTACCCACATTCCTTAAGATGGTTTGGCTACAGTTAAAATTTTGAAATAACAGCTCTTTTCCTGCACCACTTCAAAGTCGTTACTGAATTATTTGCATCTTTTGTTACTAGTAAGTCTGTTATCAGTCTAAGTAGTGTCCCATTACAAATAATTGTTTTACTCAGGACTTTTTACTTTTTGTCTTTGGTTTCTTGAAGTTTTACCCTGAGGGAATAAGTATAGATTTGGATTTGTTAATTCATTTTGGAACTTACTGTTATTCCTGAGACTAGGTTTTCATCTTTCACAGTTATAGAAACTTCACAGTGATGATCTCTTTCTGTGTTACCTTCTTGGAGCTGAGGGTGGAGCTCAGTGCTATAGTATGCTTAGCGTGCTTGAGGGTCTACGGTCAATCCCCAGCACACACAAAAAATTCTTTCCTTCATACTCTTCTTCCAGATCACTTACCAAACACATGATGAATAGTCTCATTCTCTCTTCCAGTCTGTATTACCTCTGTCATGGTTTGTGTCTCTCTGTTGTGGTCTTGTCTTTGATCATTTCTTCAGATCTACTATTACACTCATTTTTCTCTTCAGATTTTTAATTTGCTGCTCTACCTGTGCACTGTGGTATTTATTTGCCTATGCTCTGCCTGTTACTTCAGAAAATGTTAGTCCTTTGAATGTAATAATGACTTTTTTTGTTTTGTTTAAAATTAGTCATGAGAATATAACCATGGAACTCAAAATCAGGTTCCCCCTTTTCCCAGGGTTTTCTGTTTTCACTTGCTGTTTTTGTTACTGTTATAATTAAAAACATTTTAAAATTGACAAGTAGTGTTTATACATATACGGGCTGTAATATATGTAGATTGTGTAACATATACATAAAGGTGAGTATATCTGTATCTTCAGGCATTTATCATTTCTTTGCTGTGAAAATATTCAAATATTCTCCTAGCTTTTCTGAAATGTACAATTCATTATGACTTATTTACAATTATTTTACTATGTAATAGAAAAACTTATTTATCCTAACTCAACTTTGTACCTACATACCAAACTTTTTTCATCTCTTCCATTTTATCCCATCTCTATTAACTACTACTATATTTTCAACATCTGTGAGACGAACACTTAGATTTTTCATATGAATGAAATCATGTTCTACTTGTCTTTCTGTGTCTTCCTTCTTTCACTTAAAGTGATCTACTCCAGTTCCATTCATATTGTTGTATTCTATTGTGCATGCTTACACATATTTTCTTTATTACATTTTTTCTTTATCCATTCATCCGTGGATGAACTCTTAGGTTGATTTCATTCCTTGGCTATTGTGGATAATGCTGTAACAACAGAGAGGATAGACATTTCTTTGACATACTTGTTTCTTTTCCTTTTGATATAGGTGCTATGGTAGAATTGATGAATCACATGTCAGTTCTATTTCTTGTTTGTTGAGGAAACTCCATACTTTTCTTCATAATGTTGTGCCCATTTACATTTCCTTCAACAGTGCGTGAGGGTTTCCTTTTCTCCACATCATTACCAACACTTATTATTTTTATCCTTTTGAAAAGAGACATTCTAACTGATGTGAGTGTTATATTAGCTAGCTTTCCTGTTGCTGGCCACAGTGTCCACTACTCAAAACTAAAAGAGGAAAGGTTTAATTTGGCTCTCAGTTCAAAGGGGTTAGTCAATAGTTTGACTGCCTTTATAGTAGAAACATCATGGTTAAAGGATATGGTGGAGGAAAACTGCTCATCTCATGGTATCCAGGAAGAGAAAAGGAGAGGAGGTGGGAGGTGAAGATCAGAGCATGCCCTTCCAGGTCACCACTTCAGTGATCCACCTCTTCTGACCAGTCCCACCCCCAACAGCACATTCAATTATGAATTTATCAGTGGATCAGCCCACAGATGTGTATGATGCCCCATAACCCAGTCACCCTCCCAGAGTCCCACCTCTGAACACATAAGACTTTTGGGGACATTTTGTATACAAAGCATAACAAACAGATAATATTTCATTGTGACTTTAATTTTCATTTTCCTGATGATCAGTGACACTAAACAGTTTTTCTTGTACTTGCTAGCCTGTTTTTTTTTTTTTTTTTTTTTTGAGACACGTCTCATTATGCAGTTCATGCTGGCCTTAAACTCACTTTGTGGTCCAGGCTGGCCTCGAACTCCCAGCAATCCTTCTTGTGTCAGCCTCTCAGGTGCTGGGATTACAAGCATGTGCCACCATGCCTGGATTTCATATTTCCTTTTGAGAAATGTCTATTTAGATCTACTTTCCATTTTGAAATTGGACTATTTGTGGTTTCTTATTGAATTGTTTCATTTCCTTGTATATTCTGGATATTAACCTCTGAGATGAATAGTTGGCAAATCCTTTCTCTTACTCTGTAGGTTGTCTCTTTACTCAGTTGATTGTTTCTGTTGCCATGTAGAAACTTTTCAGTTTGATATAATCTCATTTCTCTATTGTTACTTTTGTTCCCTTTGTTTTGGCTTTTTAAACCAACAAATCCTTGTACAAACCGGTATGCAGAGGCGTCTCATCTGTTTCTTTTCTTTTTTTAAATATATATTTGCAGTACATAGTACATACTTATAATTGTTGAGGTGGAATTGGTAATATCCATGTCACATCTTGAATGTTCTATTTTATTCTATCAGTAGTTTCATAGTTTTGAGTTTTACACTTATTTTAATTCATTTAAAGTTATATTTGCAGTACATAGTACATACTTATAATTGTTGAGGTGGAATTGGTAATATCCATGTCACATCTTGAATGTTCTATTTTATTCTATCAGTAGTTTCATAGTTTTGAGTTTTACACTTATTTTAATTCATTTAAAGTTGATTTTTTAAAAAAAAATTAATTAATTAATTAATTAATTATTTTTAAAGTAGTAAAATACCAGAGAACAAGATGGAACAAAGCCAACTGGGACAGTGTAGTGAAATTGGTGCAGAACTTCATAGCAAGTTACTAGGATAACAGTAATAGGTACATAGTATATCTTGTTTTCTTCACAATAGTTGTTCTTTCAACCAGGTATAGCAAAAATCAAAGGAAATACTGAACATTATAGAAATTATCAAAACAGAATATTGAATAGAGCAATATCATTAATCAGAACAAAGCAAAACAGTGATAAAAATATTTGCCTTCAAAGAATGGTAGAAGGAAATCTCCCTTATTTGCTATATTGCATATAGTCAACTTTGCAAGAGATGCTCAGATCTCTGGCTCTCACTTGCTACAGGGTGGGGTAGATGTGGATGTTTGAATCTCAGCCTGTCCACTGATAAGCTCACAGCTGCGTACCAGGGTGGTGAGCTGGTTGCTTGTTTTCCCAGCACCCTAAGTTCCAACAAGGCGTGGATCTCAGGAAATGCTGATGGTTCTTGCCCTGGAGCGGCTGCAGCTTGCTGGGCCACAGCCACTTACCAGGGTGTTAAGCTGGCTGCTTGGATTTTGAGCACCCTGAGTTTCAACATGATGTGGATCTCAGGAGATGGTGATGGTTCTCACCCTGGGGCAGCTGTGGCCTGCTGGGCCACAGGCATTTACCAGGGTGGCGAGCTGGCTGCTTGGTTTCTGAGTGCCCTAAGTTCCATCATGGCACAGATCTCAGGAAACGCTGATGCTTCTTGCTCTGGGGTGGCCTTGCTTTGCGGATCACAGCCACTTACCAGGGCGGCAAGCTGGTTGCTGAAAGTTGATTTTTCTGCTTAGGATTACTCAGTTTTCACAAGATTTTCTGTTTCCACTTTTATTGACAGTCAGTTAACTATGAATGTGTAGGTTCATTTCCATGATTTCTGTTCTGTCCCTTTAGTGTATGTGTCTGATTTTCTGCCTATATCGTGCTTTTTAAATTATTGTCTGACTTTTATTTTTGGTGATTGGGAGTATTTTTCCCCTAGCCCAATGTTTTCTTCAGGGTTGATCTCTGAATATTATGTAGAATCTGCTTTACCATCCTCATTTGCTTAGTTCAAGGCTGTCCCTTGATTGTTAAAATTCACATCCTCTAGTGACACCCTGCCCCTTTCACTTACTGATCTTGCTGAAGTTTCAGCACTCATTTACCATTTTAATTTAAGTTATATTTGAGCTTTTAATTTTCTTTATTTTCAGTACCTGGGATTTTTTTCCTTGTTCATACTTTTAAGTAAAAATTTTATTATTGAACTACTCTACATGATATGTATGAAAGGGTTTTTAACATTATTCTGGAAAGGGTTTCTTAAGTCATTGTAGATAAATATTACCTGGCAATCTTGTTAAGATGCAAAGTTCTATTTCAGTAGATGCAGAATGCCTGAGAATCTGTATTTCTTGAAGGTTCTCAGGTGGTATCTTTGCTTTGCTCTATCTTTGGTTTTCAGGTGATAACAAAGCAATCTGTGGGCTAATTTGTTAATTACACAACCTTGATCCAAGCACTGTACACTCTAGATCCAATGAACTCTGAAAAAGCCCCACCAATGACTTCATGAACCTTTGAAGAGTCATTTAGACTAATATTGCACAGGAATTCAAAAGAAGTGTCTACTGTCACCCCAGCTCTTTCTGGAAGAGCTATATTTGGTAACCTTAAGTACTTACAAGCTTGAGTCAAATGATTCTTCTGGAAAGTAGAATGAGTTTTCCTGCGAGGCAAACACTCACAGTTCTCTGTGATTGCTTATCAGTTTCACCAATGGCTCATTGCAGCCCCACTGATTAATAGACGTATCCTGCCATGGTTTACACCATGGAAGTCCTGATTTACATCTTGGTTCAAAACTTCTGAGGTACAGACATTTGATCTCTCTTGGAGCCAAAATGAAGGACAATAGCTTTAAGAGGTAGACCCACCCAGGCTGAATGCTCTCAGAAACTGAAAAAAAAACTACTTTTTCTGGGTTCAACCAGAAAGGCCATGGAAATGGACAACAACATTTCTGGTCTTTTTTTTGGTTTTCCTCATCTAGTACTGAGGATTGAACCCAAGGGAACTCTTAACACTGAGGTACTGCTTTGGTCCTTTTTGTTTTGAGACAGGATCTTGCTAAGTTGTCCTGGCTGGTCTCCAGCATTTGATGTTCCTTAGCTTCCTAAATGGCTGGAATTACAGTTGTGTGGCATCATGCCCAGCTCCTTTCTGGTCTTTGATATACTTTACAGAGGCATGGCCATCCCTGTTTTAAGTCACAGGGATAAAAGTAATTGGCCAGGAACATGATGTAGGACTTAAATGTCTGGAATGTGCTCAATCCTTCTTTTATCTAGTTTTTTGTTTTGTTTTGTTTTGTTGCGTTTTCTCTCTTCCTAAAGCCTCTCCCCAGTTCTTTCCTCCAGGCTGTTGGGTTCAGAACATCTACTTCAGCCGTATTTCTCTGTTTGTATACCATAGCTAGTCCTATCATTGTCAGATGGAACTAAGAGCAGTATGGGGCATGCACTTTGACTCTTCTAGCCCAGCCAGCATCCTAGAGGATCCAAGTTAGAATCTATGGTAAAAAGAACTGACTATAGAATTAGCATTAATGAGGTAAGCAAATTCATTTCACCAAAAACTTACAAGACATTTTTGAAACTGCTGTAAACATGAACAACAGAGTAGAACAGACTGAGCTTTGAATTCCACGGCAGTCCGCCTTGCCTGTGTAGTCTAAATACATAGAGAAGGTACACGCACACCAAGCAACACTTGTCACTGTTTAACTCCATAATCACAAGAGTTAATATGAAAGGAAATAGGTTGAAAGTCAGCAGATGAGCTACCTAATTTAATGCTTGGGTAAGGACTAAAATCTACATAAGGAGGGTCTAAAGTGCTGAAGTATAGAACTAACATTCAGGGTGACTGGTCCTCCACACCAGAGAAACTCCTGCCTTGTGGGAGGGTGGGGATGCAAGAGGTGACTAAGCAATAACTGTCCCAGTGTGCATTTTCAAGAAAGAATGAAAGAAGCTGAAATGTAACCCACTGCACCTGGGCTTACATTATGCTACTAGTGTCTCAGGGGTTGAAGGAATTTGTATAAGATCCAAGTTAGCTCACCTTCAGGCCTTATTGATGCAGACTTTCTGTTTTTTAAGATAGGATCTCACCATGCAGTCCAAGCTGGCCTGAAACTTTTAATCATCCTGCCTCAGCTTTCTGAGTGACTGAAATTATAGGCAAAGGCCATCCTTTTAAAGCTTCACTATCACTATAAAAGAAGAAGTTGATGTCACTGAGTTCCCAAGAATATAAATACTTGTTTGTTTGTTTGGTGGTGGTTGTAGTACTGGGGATTTAACCTTGGGCCTCTGCATTGAGTCGCATTAGTGTTTTGGTCAGGGCCTCATTATGGAGTTGACGCTGACCTTGAATTCACTGTGTAGCCCAGGCTAACTTTGAATACACATCGATTCTCCTACTTCAGCCCCCTCAGTGCTGGGATTACAAGTGTGCACCTCTATACCTGGCTCTCTGGCACTTTTTCAGACAGTCTCACTAAGTTACTAAGTGGCCCTGCAATAATCAAACTTACAATCTTTCTGCCTTAGCCTCCCAGAGTGTGAGGATGACAGATGTGTGCCATCAAGCCTGGTTGCACACATACTACTTTCTTTTAAAGCTGAGCTAAATGGTGACACTTCTTCCTACAAAGGCCTGTGTGTACCATGAAAAACTGGAATTCAGCAATGTCTATATAAATAATCATCTCTCTAGTCAGAAAACCTAATGGTAGCTGAACCAGATTACAGGATCTAAGTGGCCCAAAGGACACTGGATATCATTTCAGCCAGTCTCATTTTACAGATGTGAATGCTGAGGTCCACAGGGGCTGATGGCTTGTCCACATACATCTGGAGCTCAGGTCTCCAGAAGGACTTGGTCACAAAGAATCATTTTCTTTTGACTTTAGCTACCAGGGTCTCACCCAGCTGTAAGGGAAGAGTGTGGGTCAACCAGCAACAGCAGGAGGATAGTCTGGCAGCAGTGCAATACTGACCAGCATGCCTGGTGGACTCTTCAACCTAAAATGGGGAAATTAATAGTTTCTATGACACAAGATAAAATGAATTGTCATTACATACATAATGCTTAGAAGTTATTGGAACAGAAAAAGCATACAGCAAAGACTTCAGTTTTATTTTCTATTTTATTTAATTTTTTTTACTAGTTTATGTTTGTAGTACATAATGATTGCATTTCTTGTGGGGAGTTGCTGGATGGACATAGCATCATCATGCTTTTTATCCCCTTTTCCCTTCCTGTCCCCTCCCTCCATCTCTTGGTCTTCTTTCTACTCAAGAAAGATCTATTTCTCTTCTTCCTAGTATCTTTTATTTGACTCTTTATTTACATTTTGGGTTTCTCATATAAGAGAACCATATAGTATTTAAACTTGTGTGTTTGATTTATTTCACTGAACATTATGATTTCAAGGTTCCTACAAATGACTCACATTTATCCTCCTTTATGGTGGAGTAGTACTCCATTGTGTATAAATACCACATTTTCTTTACTCATTCATATGTTGTTGGACATACATGCTGCTTCCAAGGTTTAGTTATTATGAATTATGTTTCTATAACCATGGGTATGGCATGTATCACAGTAATATGATGTCTTTAACTCTTTGGGGAAGATACCTGGAAGGGTAGTAGCTGAGTTGAATGGAATTTACAGTTTCAGCTTTTTGAGGAATCTCCATATTAAAATGACTCAGGGGGCTAACTTAGATCACATATACAGACCTATTGCAGATTGCCAGGAGTTATGATCCATGGCACATTGTATGAAAAGGCACTAATGACATGGCTGAAACATGTAGCAGTGCTTTGGAAAGAAGAAAAACTACTTTTGAATACTAAATAATGAGTTTAGTTAGTTGTTTCTAGTATAGAAGTATAGGAAACCCCCATCGCCAAATCCTCTAGCTTCATTTGCTTTTTACTTACTTGCTCTTATCACCAGCTTTGTATGATACATAGCTAAGCAGTTTGCTTCCATTAGCTTCGCAATAGATGATATCTCTGCTGTACAGGTAACAATGGTACTCATTACCTTAGTTGCTTTTCAGATGCTTAGAGGTGTCTTGTGGTTGAAACCACTAGCTCTTCAATGGGGGTGGCCAAAATGTTTGATGGTTGACCTTGTGGCATCAGAAAGCTAAAGATTCTACTCTCAGCACACTAATACCACCATTTTCTGAACATGCATCAGACTAAGAGATACAAGGTATGATTGTATGTGTGTAGACCACTGATTGCTTCACTTTTCCTTTTCCTCTTCCTGTACTGTTACAACAGTGGAGAGATTCCTACATTTCAGTCTTTTGGACTAATCTGGAAAGTGAAAATCATAACCTTTCATTCTTTATTGGACTGATATCAATATTGAAAGTTAAAACATTTGAAAAGCTCACTTTTATGCATAATATCTAGAAAGAGCCTTGTGTTATTGAATCTTCACCGAAGTACCATTCACCAAAGGAATATTATTTCTGTGTAGTTTTCCCAGATATAACAAACAAAAATAGAGGATGCCAAGTTAAATTCAAATTTTAGGTAAAATTTGTGTGATTCTGCAGTTTTCTGTCTGTTTCACTGTTAAATTTATCCATTGTTTAAATGAAATGCAAATGTAACTGGATACCCTATGTTTTATCTGGTGATCCCATTTCTAGGATTCACATGAAAAATGAATCTTAACCTAAGTAAATGATCCAAAGCCCCAGGGACAGTGATTGACATTAGGGCTGGGTGTGTCCCTTTTTGCACCAGATGGTTTCTGCTTTTACATGATCCCTTATCTTTGACACCATGTGGGAGCCAGTGAATTCTTGAAAAGGACTAATTTACTTATTTTTCAAAAACTGATATTGGAATTATGGGAACAGAGTTAAACAGAAAGTACAGTGCTGAGCAGTGTGGCATTCTCTTGTTCTTTCTCATGCCCTGAACTGCAGCAGACGTTTTCCCCTTTCTTTCTGTGAACCTGGGAGGAAATCCGTAGGTTAGTTCATGCACTCTTTAGCAATATAGTATGTACTAGAACAGTTTTCTCTCTGTGTGTTCTTTGTGGAGTGTACCCTTGTGAGACACAGGATGTGGTGGGCTGGATGAGCTAATTTTTCAAGTGTAAAATAAATGATAATTAAAATGCAACAAACATGGATTTGTTAGCAAATTGAAAAAACTGATAAATGAAAAAATATTTTTTATATATAAATGTGAACAGAAAAACTTGCACTGAATGTGATTTATCTTGCTTAGTCCCAGAAATCAATTGGCTTACTTTTAAATAAAAAGTCTTTTTCTGTACCTCACAATTAAGAAGCTAAAAGCTTGCTGAGTCACTATTAAAAACATTTCTTTATTCCCTTTAGTCTCCTTTAAAGGAGAGCTTACAAGGGTGAATACTGGAAATGAGTGAATATGTTAAGACGGATGTGAGATGAGGAGAAAGAGAAGGACAGTAGGATAATAGGAACATTAGCCACTATGAAATTTTTAAATTACTTGATAATTTGAGTACCAATTTAGAAATTCATTCATTATTCAAAACTGTTGAGGCTTCCTGTGTCCAATTATCATCATCAGCTGCTGGAAATACTTCAGAAATATTAATAGAATAGGAGCTGCTTTGCACCCGGGCAATGCCAGTGATGGCACTCTTGGGGGTAAAGGAGTGTCTGACCCCTGGCCAAGTGTTCACAGGCATTTTGGGGAGGTAGGAATTGGCAGTCTGAAGAGAACTGGGGGTCAATAATAGAAGACATATGTAATCAGCACTAGGTTGTGTGCTTCAGAATGTCAACTGATCTCTTTGCTCTGCTTTTTCCAGATGAATTTAAGAAGATGCTGGCAGAGTTAAGTATATATCATGGCTACCCAAGTCCATTTGTTAGAAATCTGTTGTGGTCTCTTACGTTCATTTTACAAATGACACGAGCACAAATTTAAGACAATGTTTACTTTTTAATCTTATGAAAAGAGTTTTAAAATACTTATAAGGACAACTTCATCTATGAAGTTCATAATACTGATAAAATAATCAGCTGTGAATTTAAAATTGTGCTATAAAGTACAAAATACATAGAAAAGTGAGATAAAAATTTAGGGGTGTTGATTTTTTTCTAGGTTCGGTTTTTTTTTTTTGAGAGTTATAACCCTTGTACTCTAATTTTTTAAAAATTGTTTATCAATTTATTAAAACAGTTGCCTCAGGCATCTGCCATGGTGACTTCACCTTTACTCCTCACTTAACACTGAAATAGTCTGTCTATAACAATCTTAGAAGGATGGCATAAGTCAGAGTCACTGCTGGGTTCTCAACTGCAAATAAACCTGTTTTAGAACCTCAACCCTAGGTGCTTTTCCTTCCACCTTATGCTCTCTCTATCTCTTGTCTTAAAATAGCCTAAATGTGGAATTTGTATGTGTACCTAACACCTTAGATCCTTTATTCATCCTTTTGCCTCCTCCCTCCATCTCTTGATCCCTTTCCTATTTGAGAGAGATTTATCTCTACTTCCTATTATCTATCTCATATTTTGCTATTTATTTATAATTTAGATTTTTCATCTAAATTTTTTCCCCACCCCTCATCTAAAATTTTTAATTTTAGGTAATACAAGTAGAAATTGATAAATATAACTACTCTTCTATAAAAATTTTCATAACAAAATAATTGGAGTATAATAATGGTTAATACACTATGTATTACAATTCCTAAAAGAAAGGCCAAAATATTACTCACAATACAAGTCACAGACGCCCCCCACAAAGACCTTCTCTTTTTGTAATTTTTTTTATTTTAAAGAGAATAAAACAAAAGAGGACAGATCTAAGCAGATCAGAACAGAATAATGTAAGCAACATAGCACTTCACAACAAGACAATTGGATATTAACAGTAGCTATCATAATGTCTCTTTCTTTGAAATAGTTGAGCTTAGCTTTACACAGAAAAATGTCAAACATAACAAAATAGAATAAAACCACGCAAGAGAATGAAAGTATTACAAGGCATTCTGAACCAAATAACAGAAGATGAACAATAGCTACTATAACATCTCATTTTCCATAAAAAATTTGTTTATACTATCATACATACTAAAATCCAATAAGACACAACATGATAGAAACAATGGTAATAGAAAAACAGGAGCATGGTAGGACTTCAGAGCAAGATGATATCAAATCAACAATGGCTGCCATATTGTCTTTTCTACAGAGTAACTATTCATACCATCACATATATTAAGATCAAACAAAACAGAATAAAACAATTTCAAACAATGAATGAAAATGTAACACTTCAAAGCAATATAATGATGAATCATGATTACCATAAAATCTTCTGTACTCTTACCATTTCTTACACTAGGTAGACTATATGGTATTTATACATGTGAGTTTGGTTTATTTCACTTATGTGTATGGATTCAAATTGCATCCATTTATTTATAAATATCTCAATGTGATCATTCTTTATAGCTGAGTAGTACTCCATTGTATAAAAGTACCACAATTTTTTTTTATCCATTCCTCAGTTGATGGGCACTTAGGTTGCTTCCAAGATCTGGCTATTACAAATTGTGCTGCTATAAAC
Source organism: Hydrochoerus hydrochaeris (assembly GCA_004027455.1). Lineage (NCBI taxonomy): Eukaryota > Metazoa > Chordata > Mammalia > Rodentia > Hydrochaeridae > Hydrochoerus > Hydrochoerus hydrochaeris. Next base: position 31,894 of record PVLA01013234.1, read on the forward strand.
ATGGGTGCACATATATCACTGGGGTAAGATGTTTTCAGTTCTTCTGGGAATATGCCTAAGAGTGGAATAGCTGGGTCAAATGGGACTTCCAACCCCAGCTTTTTGAGGAATCTCCAGATTGAACTCCACAGTGGCTGCACTAGTCTACACTCCCATCAACAGTGGAGAAGAGTTCCCTTTTCCCCACAGCCTCTCCAGCATTTCTTGTTGGCAGTTTTGTTGATCCTGGCCATTCTTTCTGGAGTGAGATGGAATCTCAGCGTGGTTTTAATTTGCATTTCTCTAATGACCAATGATGATGAACATTTTTTCATGTATTTAGTTGCATTCATATTTCTTCATCTGAGAACTGTGTGTTCTTCTCAGATGCACATTTTTGGATTGGGTCTTTGAATTTCAGGGGTCTGATTTTTAAAAATTCTTTATAAGTTCTAGACAGAAGTCCTTTGTCTGAGGGACAGTTCACTAAAACTTTTTCCCAGTTTGTGGGTTTACTTTTCACTCTGCTGGAGATTTCTTTGGACATGCAGAAACTCTTTAATAAGACGTGATCCCAGTTATTGATTCTGGGAAGTATTTCCCATGCAGTTTGGTTCTTGTTCATGAATTTTCTACCTACCCCTATGTCTTTGAGATTTTTACCTACTTTGTCTTCCAACAAATTTAGTGTTTCTGTTTTAATATTTAGATATTTGATCCATTTAGATTTTAGTTTAGTACATGGTGATAGACATGGGTCTAATTTTAGTTTTTGGCATATGGAAAGCCAGTTTTTCCAGTGCCATTTATTAAAGAGACTATTGTCTCTCCAGTGAACATGCTTGACCCCTTTATCAAAGATATGGTGGCTGCGTGTGTGCGTAGTTGTATGTTCTAATCTATTCCATTGATCTTCAGGTCTGTTTTTATTCCAGTAAAGTGTTGATTTTATTACAGTAGTTTTGTAGTATAATTTCAAGTCAGGGATTTTTATGCCTCCTGCTTTGACTTTGCTGCTTGGAATTGCCTTTGCTATTCTAGGTCTCTTCTGGTTCCAGATGAATTTTAGGAGTGATTTCTCTAGATCTATGAGGTATGTTAGTGGCATTTTCATTGGGATTGCATTGAATCTGTATAACAATTTTGGGAGAATGGCCATTTTCACAATATTTATTCTTCTTATCCATGAACAAGTGATGTCTTTCCATTTACTGAGGTCCTCTTTGATTTCTTTTTTCAGGATATTATAATTTTCCCTGTATAGCTCTTTTACTTCTTTGGTTAGATTAATTCCTAAGTATTTCACTTTTTTGGATGCTAGTGTGAAGGGTGTGGCTTCTCTTATTTCTCACTCAGTGATTTTATAGTTAGTGTATAAGAATGCTATTGATTTTTGAGTATTTCAATTCTTTTGCATTTACTTAAATATGTTCTGTGGGTTAGTAAATGGTCTGTTTTAGAGAATATCCCATTTACTGCTGAGAAGAATGTATATTCTGATGTTGTTGGATGGAACACTTTGTATACATCTATCAAATCCATTTGTTCACAGGTGTGATTCAGTTCTGTTATTTATTTGCTGATTTTCTGTCTAGTTGATCTATCCCTTTGTGTCAATGGTGTGCTAAGGTCTCCTGTTATAATTGTGTTATTGCCTATTTGATTTTTCATTTCTGTTAATACTTGCTTTGTGTAGTTAGGTGCTCTGGAATTTGGTGCATATATATTTAAGATTGTTATCTCTTTGTCTTGCAGTTTTCCCCTAACTAGTATGTAGTGACCTTCTTTATCTCTTTGGGCCATTCTTGGTTTAAAGTTCACATGGTCTGCAAACAGAATACCTACCCCTACTTTTTTTTTGAGTTCCTGTTTTATGGAGTATTGTTTTCCATCCTTTGACTTTCAGTCTACAAGTTTCCTTTTGGGTTGGATGGGTTTGTTGTAGACAGCATATCATTGGACATTCTTTCTTGATCCATTCTACCAGTCTGTTTCTTTTAATTGGTGAATTGAGGCCATTTACATTAATGGTTATAACTGTTATATATTGTTTTATTGTTGACATGTTATTTTTCTGCTGTTGTATTTTTACCTTTCCATTCTGTTTACTTGTCTGTCTTGCTTAGTGGTTCTTTCCTATGTGTATATCAAATGTCTTTGAGTATTCTTTGCAGGGTTGTTTTGGTGATCACAAAGTTCTTTAGCTGTTCTTTGTCATGGAAGTATCTTATTTCTCCATCCATTTTGAAAGACAGTTTTTCAGGGTACATCAATCTGGGTTGAAAGTCGTTTTCCTTTAGCACCTGAAATACTTCACTCAATGCTCTTCTTGGCTTCATTGTTTGTGTTGAGAAGTCTGCTGTGATTCTGATAGGTTTTCCTTTATAGGTGATCTGTCTTTTCTCTCTAACAGCTTTTAATATTCTGTTTTTATGCTGGATTTCTGGGATGGTCATTATTATATGTCTGGATGTAGTTTTATTTTGGCTGTTTGGATTTCTATATGTTTCACTAATCTGCATGTCAGTTTCCATTTTCATGTTTGGAAAGTTTTCAGCTATTACTTCTGTAAATAGCCTCTTGATAGCCTTCATGTTGTCCCCTTCTTTTTCATTTATCCCTATTAATCTTATGTTGTTTTTCTTTGCATCATCTTGCAACTGTTGAATTGTTATTTCCTGATTTCTTGTTATTTTTAGAAGATCTTTGCTTTCCCATTCAGTAGCTGCAATCTTATCTTCTAGGTCTGAGATTCTATCTTTACTTTTGTTGAGGCAGTTTTTGCAACTTTCAATAGAGTTTTTGATTTCCTGTATATCTCTTTGAATCTGCTTCATGTATTGTGTTTGTTTCTTAAACTGTTCATTCAGGGATTCTATTATTTTGCTTTGTTCCTCTAATTTTTTAGATGTGTCTTTGTTGGATGCACTCAGTATTTCTTTCACTACTTTTAGCATTTCTTCTTTTACCTGGGAGATTATTTCTGATTTGAGTTCTTCATTACTTTTATCATTTCTTCTTTTACCTGGGAGATTATTTCTGATTTGAGTTCTTCCATAGCTTCCCGTACTTGCTTCTTTATTTCAGTTGATATCATTTCAGGCATTTCAGGTGTATGGCTAGTATTTTCTTCTATGTACATGGCTCTTAGATTTTCTTGGGATGAGTTGGTGGTTTGAGATTGCATTTTGGTCTTTTGTTTTGTCATTTTCCTATATTTCCATGTTTCCAGCAATGTTCCAAAGCTTTCCCTGTATGTGTTGGAAATCACCTCCCGTGCCCTCTGCTACTGAGACTTACATGGCTTTGGCTCCCCTCACGAGGTGGGCCTGGTTTCCCTGGTTGAAAGAAGGTTGCTGTGCATGGCCTATTCAAACCCACAGAACCTCTGGAGCCTAGTCCAGTGTCCTAAGAGTGCTGGGCAGGCACCCAGCCACAGGATCGATGGTCCCAAACTTTTTCCAGGCCTGCCCTGGTGAGCTTTAACTCACCTCGTGGTGGTGGCATGGGCCTGGCCTCCCTTTCAGCAGGCCTGGCTCCCCTGGTTGAATGAATGTCGCTGGGCATGGTCCACTAAAGCCTGCAGTACTTCTGGAGCCTAGTCCAGTGTCCTAAGGTGGCTGGGAGGGCATCCAGCCACTGGGATAGATGGTCCCAAACTTTTCTGGGGCTGCCCTGGTGAGCTGCAACTCCAAGTCAAGACCTTCTCTTACAAAGAAGAAACAGTAGGACAAAAGTTTCTTTTTAACGAACAAAAGAAACTAGTACTACAAAGTAAGCAAATTAGTGTTTATCCTAAAATATTTTTGAAACAACAGAATGGATAATTTGTGGAGCTTTTGAACTCCATAATTCCTATCTATGATCTATTTTTTGTGATCTCCCTATGTATATATCTGTCTATCTATCTATCTATCTATCTATCTATCTATCTAAGTTTCTCATGTAAGAGAAACTATGTAATATTTACACTTATGTGTCTGATTTATTTCAATTCAACATTATGTTCTCAAGTTGCATCTCTTTGCCTATGAATTCCTCAAGTTTATCTTTCTTTATGGTACAGTAATACTTCACTGCATATAAATGCCATATCTTGTTCATCCATTTATCTGTTGATGGATATACCATTTGTTTCTGAGAATCTTTTGGTGAAATTTTTTGTGTCTTCTAAGCAGAGGATCATGCTATTTGCAAATAATGTTATGTTCACTTCATTCTTTCTTATACAATTCTCCTTATTGCTTTCTCTTGCCTGATTGATTTGGCATAATTTCAAGGACTGTGTTGACCAAGAGTGGTGATAATGGATATCCTTGTCTAGTTCTTGATTTTTGAGGCACAGTTTTCAGTTTTTACTCATTTAATATGATGTTGGCAGTGAGTTGGTCATAAATAGCTTTTATCATGTTGAGATAATGTCTTTCTATACCTATTTTCTTCACAGGCTTATCATGCATTGGTGTTGGATTTTGTCAAAGGCTTTTTACACATCTGTTAAATGATCATTTGATTTTAGCCTTTTGTTTACTTGACAGATTGTATTTATTGGTTTGCCTATATATATTTATAATTTCCATCTTTGCATCCTGAGATGAAGCCTACTTGATCATGATAATATATATATATATATATATATATATATATATATATATATATTTTTTTTTTTTTTTTGAGACAGAGGCTCACTATGTGTCAGGCTGTCCTTCAACTTACTGTTTAGCCCAGGCTGGCATAAAATTTGAGGAAATCCTTTTGTCTTAGCATCCCAAGTGCTGGGATGATAGGTATACACACCATGCCTGACTAAAATATTTCTAATGATTTGTTGCATTCTGTTTGCCAGTATCTTGTTGATGATTTTCATCTATATTCACTAGAAAGATTGGCCTGTAGTTTTTTCTTGGTAGGAACCTTGTCTGATTTTGGGATCAGGGTAATGTTAGCTTTCATGAATGAATTTAGGAGTACTCCTTCCTCCTTGATTTTGCTAAACAGTGCGAGATGGATACTTGGTGTTAGATCTTCCATGGAGTTCCTGTAGAATTCTGCAGTGAATCCATCATGACCTAGGCTTATCTTAGTTGGCAGATCTCTTATTATTGCTTCATTTTAACTTCTGATTATTGTATAATTAAAAATAGTTTAGTTGACTGGCTCACGCTGCAGTCCTGGGACACGGCCAGGTCTGGGACTCCTTAATGCCCTGGGTTCAGCCGCCAGCCCCATGCAGCCTCACCTCCTGCTTCTTGGAGCACCTGGGGGACACGGTGCCACAGTCTCATGGTGTGTGTGGCTGCTCCTGTGGCAGGTGCTGTGAGGTCGGCCTGGTGGCGACAGGCAGTGGCTGGAGGTCTGCCTGGTGCACACTGGGGTGGGGTCTGACACAGGTGATACAATTAATATTGGAGATGTATCCTACAAGTTGAAAATGCCTAAGAACCTAGAACTTGTGCCACAGAACTACATCCTACTCCAGCCCTGCAAATATTGATCCAGGTAAATACAAAAGAGATTGAGAGCAGCAAACATGCAATATCAGACACAGCATCAGCAGACAAAAAGAGATATCTTCATGACATCATAGATGAGCTAAAAACTGAAATATTAATTCAAGTAAAGCAAGATATAAGAAGATTAATAAAAGAAATGCTAAGCACCTCTCAAGAAGACACAGATGGAAGAGTGGAGGAACACAAAAAAGGAGAGAAATGTTCCATGAAGAATATAAAGAAAACCTAGAATACATGAAACAGATTCAAAGAGATTACCAGGAAATTAAAAAATCCATTGAAAGCTGGCAAAACTGCCTGAAAAAAACTAAGCATAGACTATCAAAACTTGAAGAAAAGTTTGCAATGTATGATCATGAAAGGAAAGATCCCTTAAAAATAACAAGGAAACAGGCAGTAACAATACAAAGGCTAGAAGATGACAAGAGGATCTGTAATTTAAGAATAAAAAATGTGAATGAAGAAGCAGGGACAAATACAAATGAAATAAAAAGGCTATTCACAGAAATAATTAAGGAAAACTTCCCCAAGCATAGGAAAAGGAAATGATATTCAGATGTATGAGGCATACAGAACTCCAGCCAACTACAACCAAAGCAGAGCTACACCCAGACATATAATAATCAAGATCCCAGAAATTCAATACAAGAATAGAATATTAAAAGTCATCAGAAAAAAGAAACAGTCACCTGTAAAGGAAAACCCATCAAAATCACAGCAGATTGACATACCTCACAAATCTAGATAGCACACTACTAAAATTCATTTGGAAACAGAAGAAACCTAGAATAGCAAAGGCAATTCTAGGCAACAAAAGCAAGGCAGGAGGCATCTCAATTCCTGACTTGAAACAGTACTATAAAGCCACAGTGATAAAATCAG